>CM076570.1:913538695-913833183 GCA_034641835.2 Pinus albicaulis
TGGTCGGTAGCTTGATGTATGCAATGGTCTATACTAGACCATACATTTCACATGCAGTGGGAGTATTGAGCAGGTTTATGTAAAACACAGGAAGGGATCATTGGATAAAAATGAAGCGAGTTTTCATGTATTTGTGCAGCACTAGTGATTGTAGTTTGTGCTACCAAGGAAGACCAGGATGGAACATAGTTTTGGACATCCATGGCTTTATTGATGCCAACTAGTTTGAAGATCTAGATCAAAGATGATTTACAAGTGGGTATGTGTTTAAACTATTTGGAGGTGCAGTCATTTGGATGAGAAAAAGAAATTTTGTAGTGGCTCTTTCAACTACAGAGGCAGAATACATGGCAGCCACTCATGCAAGCAATGAGGTAGTTTGGTTGCAAAGATTGTGTTCAGGTATGGGGTTGGTGTAGCGATTTATAATGATTGAATTTGATAGCCAAATTAATTTTTTCTTGGCTAAGAACCCTTCTTATCATTCAAAGACAAAACACAATGATGTTCAATATCACTTTGTGAGAGATATGGTTGAGGAAAAAAAGGTGTTTCTAGTAAATGTGGACACTTTGAAGAATGTTACAAATGCATTGACGAAGACTATGAGCACTGATAAGTTCCCTTGGTGTAGAGAAAAAATGGGTGTTCCAGGGATGGACCAATGACTAAGCTCTCATGTGGCCCCTTGTGGAAAGAAAACAACAAGTGGGAGAATGTTGGGTGTGTTTTATATTATTTCCATGACTAGCCCCATGCCCCACATGCATGGTTTTGTGCATGGGTTTTGCACATGGTTTTGGGCATGATGTTTTTCTATCCATGGTATTTTGTAGATCCGTTCAAGGGAACTATTGTTATGTTCTAATTCAGGGTTAATGGATTTGGGTTTATGAATGATTCGACATGTATATATATATATGTATTGTAACATTGAAAGGAATTTAGTGAAAATTTAATCTGGTAATCTCGATTTTTGGATCCAGGGGAAAATATCTATGTATATGCGTTTTATTTTTATGTTCTTGCCATTTTTTCTTTTATGTTTTTAAGAATTCATTTGCGGGTAATTTCTGTAAAAGGTTAAAACCTAAAATGGAATCAACTCGTACTTGTTGTTGCACTACTTCTTCGAATGAGGATGGTTATGTATCTATTAGATCATTCATCAGATCCATGTATCCAGCCTACTGATATAAAGACCTCCTTTGCCTACGTTTTGATTTGGTTGCTCCCACATTCTCCTTAGCATCATGCAATAATCTATCAGCTTCCCTAGTTTGCTTCCTTCCTTCATTGGATGTCTCTGCTTGAGTGGGTGTCTCTAGTCTCTTCTCCTATACTTGTGGTTGCTCCACAACATCCCGAGGTTCTTCCTTTGGAGCCAAAAGATCTGGATCTGAATGAAATTGAAGCTCCCTCTCAAGAGAACACCTCATTTCCTTCTCCTCATCAAACTTCACATATCTACGAACAATTGTCCTCCTAAGAGATGGCAAGTACACACGATAGTTGTGAGGTGTTTATGTGTACCCCAAAAATATTCCCAATTCTTATTTCGTCTCTAGATTTTTCCTTGATTCCTTAGAAACATGGAAGTAAAATAATGATCTAAATATCCTGAAGTGTGACACATCTAATTCTTCCCTAAAAAATATTTTGCTGGTGAACTCATCCCAAGAATCCTATGAAGACTCTTGTTCTGAAAATAGACCATTGTCTTGCATGCTTCATCCCACAAGTGCAATGGTAGGCCTTGGTAATGCAACATTTCCCTTACTACTCCCACAACACTCATTTTCTTCCTCTCAACCACCCCATTATTTTGTGGGTTGTGGGGTGTTGTCAACTCTCGCCGAATGCCTTCCTTTGCACAGAAATTTTTAGACTCATTCGACACATATTCACCATTGTTATAGATCTTGAGATGCTTCACATTCTTTCCAGTTTATTTCTCAAAAATTGCTTTAAATTCCACAAATTTGGAGAATATCTGGTCTTTCTTCTACATGAAGAAAACTCAACACTTCTGTGAGAAATCGTCTACAAATATAACATAATAAATATTCTTGGTAGTGGAGGCTATCGAGAAAGGTCCACAGACATAAAAATGGATCCTTTCAAGGATTTCATGTGCCCCACTATCCCACTCATTGAAGGTGGCTTTTGTGTACTTCCCCAAGGTACACCCTTTGCATGTATTATGTTGCTCTAGTGCTCTGCTAGGGAGGCTTGTGGTGATATGTTGCATGATCTTCAAATATCCATGATGAAAATGGCCCAGTCTTCTATGCCATAATTCTTAGACATCTCGGTTATGCACCTTCTTCGCCTTTGTGCTCAAAGCAGCACAGTCTTCCACCTCTAGCATGTAGAGGTTCTTCACTCAAACCCTGATTTGTTTCACATGTCCCATGGAAATGTGTCTCAATAATGCCTTTCCTTTGTTGAATATTACATCGTAGCCACATTCTTCCAACACTGCGATGGAAACAAAATTCTTCTTTAGACCCAGAACAAGAATCACATCCTTGAGCCTAAGAGGGGAGCCAAAATCCCTCTAAAAATTAATTGTACCAATATCAGTCACGCTATACTTCTCATAATCTCCCATCTCGATGTGCATCTGTGGGTATTTCTCCTCCAATTCATTGAAAAATTATCGGTTTCCCGTAATATAGAATGAGGCACCACTATCAAGGTACCACATACTACCCATTATTGTGCTTGCCATGCATGTAATGAGGGTGAAGTCCAACTCTAATTGTGAAGCCAAAGTTTCACATGTATCTCCTCCTCAGGGCTTCTTTCTTGCCTTATTGTGTGGACACTTCGTGGCATACTGTCCTAGTTCATGACAGTGAAAGCACTTGATTTTGGAAAAGTCTTTCTTCTTGCTCCCTTGAATAGATTATTCTTTGGATTGGGATTTCTTCCCATCCATTTCTTTTCTTTTCCATCCAAGGCAAAATTCTCCTCATCCTCTCCCTTGGATGAATGCTTGTCTCTGTTACCCTACCTTAATCCTCCCTATACTAGATCAAACCATAATTTATCCTAGCTTGGTAGTTTATCTTTACCATTTACCGAATCTTGATAACTATGCAACCTCTTGGCAAGACCCAAGAGGGTTAGAGCCACCAAATATTCTTCAGGGACATTAACACCGACCTCATTGAAGTTCATCATGACACTATGTACACCTTCTCAGGTACTGTGGAGTTGTGTCATTCTTTTTCATCTTGATACTTTGAAGCTTTTCCTTGAGTGTCAGCGTCCCGTGGTCACTATTTTTCTCAAACAACTTTGTCAGTGTTTTCCACATCATGAACGATGTTTATTTCACATGGATATTCAAGATAATATGATCCCATATTCCCTCTAATATGATGCTCCTCGTTTTGGACACATCCTTATTCCATTGACCGAGACCCTGGGCATCTGATGCTTGGGATTTTGTTACATGTGTCTTGATTTATTATAGCAGCCTATTTTCATCCAATAATTCCTCCATGTGGATATCCCATGCCACAAAGCTTTTGGTTCCTTCCAAATCATACTCGATCCTGAGTCCATCGAAATTCATCTTCTCGGTCCTAGAGAAAACTTGCAACGTTGATCTTTAAATCTGAATTTCCTTCAAGGGAAACTTCAAAATATCTTCTCTATTATGAATCTAGCTCTGATACCATGTATAATTTTAATGTGGATTCAAAACTACTCATGTAATTTACTAAAACATAAGACTCAAATATACTCTACTCATCTAAGAAAGAAAATTCATGATCTCAAACACATAACAAAACATGCATCATGATTCAACACATGTACACGAAGATTTATCTAGGGGAAAGAAACGGATCAAAACCCCTTCTTATCTATATTGAATTAATCAAGGAATATGAATGAATACAATATTCTTGCTCAAGATTGAGCTCAACCTACACCTGTATCTTCTACCCTCTACCGCACTGACTGACTTTGGCCAACACTTAGCCAATTTTCAAGCCCTCTAAGATCTTATCTCCTTGTGTTGTTGCTCAAGGAATTATCCCCAAAAAAATACAATCTGATGTTGAGCTCCTTGATGAGGCCTTCACTCTCTCTATTGGTAGCTTTAGGAATTCACCAAGTATAATAGCACATGCATAATTAGCAGGTGGTTCAGTGGGTGTTGTTGAGAATTTCGAGGGTTGGTGATTAATTCAAATTCTCTTCTTGATAATTACTTGTGAGCTTACTTGAGTTACTTATGTCTTATCTTATTTAGCTTATTTAATCTTTCATCAAGTCAATTAACAAAATACATGAGACACACAAATTAGGCTCCAAGAGCCAGGGAAAAACCTCTCCCTCTTGGAGAGGACACGGAGAGGAAAACCCGTAAGGAATTCTTCTTATAGATCTTCAGAAGACAAGTACCATGACCAAGACTCAGACACTTACCTATGAATGCCTCCAAGACCTTGTCACTGCTTCTAAATATTCCTACAACATTGGTCTTTCATTCCTGCACCAACTTACACTAAGCTCACATCAACCTTAGAGAACTTAGTCTCTAATTAAATCTCGCACTTTCTTTCAGACTGACTATGAATTCATACAATACTTTAACATAGTCAACTAATATATTAACTTTGTATTTAATTTAAGTTACATCATGCTATGATATCTCAGATATATCATTTCTTCTTTATTCCTTAAGCCCGCCCAGATTCTTGACTTATAATCTAAAATCAAACTCAGATTTACTTCAGGACAATCCACATCTTTTACCGTCTTTCACTTGCATTTAGACCAGACCTTTATACGTTGTACATACCAAAGAAATCCACAATTTATAATCTTAGAAATCCGCAGCTTTTAAGCCTCTAAGATCTGCACTTCATGACACTTGGAATTTGCACTTTTTCTTCCTGAAATCTGCACTTAATGATTCCTGAAATCTGCATTTTTCACCTCAGAACAGTCCGCAGTTTCTGTGGAATCACAAAGATATCTGTAGTCTTTTTTTTATGCTGATGAGTTGTAGATGTCTGGGATATATATATAGTGCACTATCTGGATTTTAAGCTGACCATACAATAAACTTTTAGGTCGACATGTAGGCCGACTTCATCACTAATTATAAGTCGATTTATCACATCATTTTCAGCGTTGAATGAGAGTTGTCTTGATGGTTGTTATGAGACTTTCTTCTTCAGAGTCTTGGAGGCATTCTTCAGACTAGATACTTCATAATCATGACTCTTAATTACACTAGAAGACAAAACCCTATAGACATCAAGAAGAAGTCTATTGACCTATAATAAAATCTTGCTCATGAATCCCATGAAGCAAGTACAAAAAATACATTTATTATCTTTGCCTTCTTCTTTACATAAATTCATAATTACATAGTCAATATGAAGAGCGATCCTAGTTACACTTTTCAACACTCCCTCTTAACTAGGGAGGTATTCATATATGTATATGGTCACTTTCAAACTAAAGAATCCCATAAGAAGAATCAGATTGGTAATCGCATTTGTATAGCATCATATCAACCATCATTGTCCTAGTGCAAGGCCTTGATTAACAACCCCATCTCGCAACGAGAGAATAGACTACAATTTTGGCAAGACACATGACTTATAGACACCATAGTCATTGTCTCTCCAAGGTACATACTCCACCCAGGTGTTCCCAAAGTATGACCTTCTTGGACTATTTTTCTCTTTGGTAGCTAGCCCTCAAAGAATATCGGTCCCCAAATACTCTTATCTTGAATTCCCTAACACATTCTCAAAGAGTATCGAATGCCAGATGATTACCCAATCCTCCATTCTGTCTTCCCAAGTGAAGACCAAAATGATGTGTCTATCTCTCCCTCTCGGCCAGGGAGGACCTATTCCACAAGGGAATGTCCTCATTCTTGTATAAGGAATGTACCTAAGCTCATTCTTAGGAATTACCCCATTTCTTCCAAGCAATAAACTGATCACCGGGATCCCTCTCAATCAGGGACCTGGAGCAACAATGGTGAGACACCCATCTGCTCATGAATAAATCCTCCCCTCGATGTCATGGATTTCGATATTGAGGAATCTTTAACTTTAGCTCCAGAGGGCACATATCTTCCATCACTTTCATTCATGAGTCATGCCATGTACCCGAAAGTGATTCATCTGTCTTTCTTATCTAGTTCACCTTTTATTCCGTGTTGCTTTCTTTCGAATAATATCCAAGGATCTTACATCCTTTCTCATGATTAGCAGCCCTGCACAAATTCTTCCAAATAAATATATACGCATGAACCTTTTAAAACAAAATTTACCTCAGTGATGATCTATCACCATGAAATATTCCTGTAGGCATCGACATCCTTTATTCAGATTGACACGTCTCCCAATGATATTTTTTTTCAAGGGTATTCTTCTTTACCAGACTTCTATCAGAGTCTACATATCCTCCCAAGAGATATTCTAGTCACATCTTCTTGGCTTCCAGATGATAACTGCCTCTTGACATGGTTGCACTTCATGATATCTTCCTTTCTACACATATTCATTCCCAGGAACTTCCAATTTACAGTTCCTTGTTCATATACAACCACCTCATATTCCACATGAGGATATATATTATGTTGATTTCATCTATCATTGCACTGAGAGATCCTCCTTCATAGATCATACTTCTGAATATAGAAGTCTATTACCTGCAACCATATAACATGACTTCACAGCATCCAGTGTCAACATATAAATATATAAATATATACCTCATACCTTTTTCATTTGAGTCATCCTGTAGCAGTTTTACTAGAACGAAGAGCTTCATTCCCTTGACTTGCTTCATCATTATGTCATCACATCCCAGAATTCTGTAGCATATAATTCTTGATGAAACCATTCTTCTTTCTTTCTAATCAGTGAATTCATAGAGAACTCCATTAGAAAATGTCAGCACTAGTTTCCATGATGACCCTTGATCTTGATGACTGCCTTCCATCAGTGATGTTATCAGAGATACTTTCCTGGAGTTGTTTCACCAAGAGCTCCTACCATGATTTTATCATAATTCCATCAATATATATTCTTATAATACTATTTTAAAACCAACAGATATCACTTAAAGATGAAGATGATCTCAATCATAATAGAGATCTTTTGCTTTTTCTTTCTTAGATTTCTTTGCATCAAGTTCTTCCCTCATATCTGAGACATGGGCTCCTTCACTTTTCCTCTTGTCCTTTTCAGATTTAGCACAATCTCTTTTATAATTCCCAATTTCATTACATCCAAAGCATCGTGCTTTTTCCATATTCCTTCTTCTATTATGAGGACCAAATTTTCCGAATCTTCCTTTCCTCCTAGATATTGCTGCAAAGGCTTGATTCCCTTCACTTGACCATGTATCATCCTTGGCTTTCAATCTTGTTTCCTCTATTTTATATAGAGACCATAAATCATGGAATGGTGTGGCTTCTTTCTTCCTGTATAAACTTGAATTGAAATTTCCCCATTCTTCCGGTAGAGAATTCGGCACCACTGTAGTCATCTCAATGTCAGACATTACTTTTCCCATTTCAGAGAATAGCTCCACCAGTTTCTCATATATTTCTTTATCAGACTTTAGTTTTGATACATATGGAATGAGTGATTCCTTAATGGATTCTATGAGAATCCTCTAGGCTCTGATTTCTCCTTTCATGTACTTGGCATGAGTTGGAGCATCTTATTTTGGTGGTGGAATTGTCGATCCTTTGATGTAGTCCATAACTTCGTCTTCATTTAAATTAAACTTTTTCCACTTCTTCCATGCACTAAGGTTTTATGACCCAACCAACTTGTTTCTCTCTTTACAATAAGTCATCTTGACAGATAAAAGTAAGGTCATAAATACTTACCTAAGTAGAGAGGCTTACAGCTCCCTTGATGATGATGATGAAGTTTAGGATATTCTTATAAGACAGAAATCTTCAATATAGGTGTTCTTGGATACTTGATGATAAAGGATATCTTCAAAATATGATGTCATCTTCTAAAAATATCTTGAATGTAAAATATTATTCTCTTAAAAAGTTGATCCTTTGAATGAGATGAAGATTTTTTTTGAAAATAGCTTGAGAGTCTTCCTTTCAAAATGATTTGAATTTTCACCTAAACTTTGATTTTTTCTTCCTCGATTGTCTCTTTGTCAAATAGCCCTTGAGTTCAACACCTTATCTCTAATACCATGTTGAGAATTTGGAGGGATGGTGATTAATTAAAATTCTCTTCTTGATAATTACTTGTGAGCTTACTTGAGTTACTTATGTCTTATCTTCTTTAGCTTATTTAATCTTTCATCAAGTCAATTATCAAAATACACGAGACACACAAATTAGGCTCCTAGAGACAGGGCAAAATCTCTCCCTATGGGAGAGGAAAACCCGTAAGGAATTCTTCTTATAGATCTTCAAATGATAAGTACCATGACCAAGACTTAGACCCTAACCTATGAATGCCTACAAGACCTTGTCACTGCTTCTAAATCTTCCTACAATGTTGATCTTTCATTCCTGCACCAACTTACATTGAGCTTGCATCAACCTTAGAGAACTTGGTCTCTAATTCAAACTTGCACTTTCTTTCAGACTGACTATGCATTCATACAATACTTTAACACAATCAACAATTGTCTTAACTTCATATTTACTTTAGGTTACATCATGCTATGATATCTGAGATATATCCTTTCTTTTTTCTGCCTTAAGACCACACAAATTCTTAACTTATATTTTGAATTCAAACTCAGATTTACTTCAGGGAAATCCACATCTTTTACTGCCTTTCACTTGCATTTAGACCAGAAATTTATACAATGTACATACCAGACGAATCCACAATTAATAACCTCATAAATCCACAAATTTTAAGCCTCTGAGATCTGCACTTCATGACACCCGAAATCCACACTTTTTCTTCCTGAAATCTGTATTTAATGATTCCTAAAATCTGCATTTTTTACCTCAGAACAGTCTGAAGTTTCTGTGGAAATCACAGAGAGATCAGAAGTATTTTTTTATGCTAATGAGCCACAATTGTTTGGGGTATATATACAGTGCATTCTATGGCTTTTAAGCCGACCATACAATAAAATTTTAGGCCGACATGTAGGCCGACTTCATCACTAATTATAAGTCGATTTATCACATCATTTCCAGCATTGAATGAGAGTTGTCTTGATGGTTGTTATGAGCCTTTCTTCTTCAAGGTCTTGGAAGCATTATTCAGACTAGATACTTCATAATCATGACTCTTAATCACACTAGAAGACAAAACCCTATAGACATCAAGTAAGTCTATTGACCTATAATAAAATCTTTCTCATGAAACCCATGAAGCAAGTACAGTAAAATACATTTATTATCTTTGTCTTCATCTTTACATAAATTCATAATTATATATTCAATATGAATGCCAATCCTATTTACACTTTTCAATAGGTGTGACGGCCTAATTAATATTGATTGTTGGTTCATGATTGAACTGTGTCTCGCTGACATGTTCATCACCGTCACCATAGAACAACCCTTCAGAAAGGGACATTATACCTTCCGCAATAGCTTCATCTTCTTGGGCACCGACATGGTCTTATAAGTTCTCTGCTTCTTGACCTTCCACTTAAAATTCTTGGCTACAACCAATATCATGCATAAGAGCATCAACATTAAGTGGTCATATACCAGTCCTCCTAAATCTAGCCTTGATGTTAGCATGTGTGAGATCCATTTTAAATGCTTTGCTTGCAACCTCAACTAGCCCAAACCTCTTTACTTCCACCCCTAGATTCTTTGTCATCCACAAAGCTCGCTCGACCTTGAAATATTTCTTGAAAGACCAAAACACACTGATATAAAGGGGTTGCAATTTGTGAGTGGTATGAGTCGGCAATGTTAACAGGTCAATGCCCAGATTATTGGCCTCCTCGATTTTTTGCACAACCATGTGGCTTCCATGGCCATCTAAAATTAGTAAGTGTATGTTTTTAGGCGAGACACCACCTGGTACAGAAGCAGTAAAGTGGCAAATCCAATTCAGGAATATTTCCTTTGCCATCCATGCATGTGGATGTGCACCCATGCATGCACCTGGTTCACAATTTTGTATATAATTTTTTAGTTGAGTTTTACCTTTAAATAGATAAATCCTAGTATTGATGAACCAATTGCATTGACACAACAAAGAATTGTGATCCACTCCCTGCTCTTAGGCAATATCTTAGGCACATTTCTACTCCCTCTCTTGGAAATTACTCGCATACCACAATTCCTTCCTTCTTGTAGGCTTGTTTCATCACAGTTCCATATATGGTATGGGGCATATGAGTGTTTCTCATATGTAGTAGAAAGAGTTTTATAGAACTTAGAAACAATTGCATGGCATAGATTTAAAGCCATGTCTCTGTCAAGGCCCTCGGTTGTACGTAACACAAGGTCTAGGTTCCTCCTTTTAAACCCACTCCACTATGATTTACCAAGAAAACCATCTTTGAAGGGGTTTGGCCTCCCTTGACAGATTTGAGCTAATATGGATTTAAGTTTTATAAGCTCTAACCCATGTCCCAATTGGGCCATCACCTTACACCACTTGACCACCTCTTCCTCCTTCTCTTCAGTCATAATTGTAACAGGCCCTATATGCTTAGTATTGGTCAACCCATTTATCCAATAATGTATGTTAGAGGCAACAATACCATGTTTTTTTGAAAATGAACGGATTGAATATCCCTTAAACTCGATGTCATCAATTTCAGCGAGCATGTATTGCTTTGTCCAGCCTCTGATGGCACTGATTTTCTTTGTTGAACTTTCACCTTGCACTTTGGTTGAAGGTGGCTATGTGGCTGATGGTGGGTTGGGATGATCTACTACCATAGAGTCATTTTCAACGACATTGTTAGGAGAATTGGGAGCATTAACATCAGCCCCCCTATCCTCATCTGATGAACTTCTCTGCAGCTGGGCCCCCCTTTTCCCTTGCCTCCTCTTGTTCCTTATCTGATCTACAATAGAAACTCTTGGCATGGCTCCAAAAACTTGCATATTTACCACGAAAATCTGATTTAAAATTGTATTCGAGTAGAGCATGAGTAAGAAATTTTATAAGTATTACAACACAACTATACAGAGTAAACTGTATTTATGTATGAATTCTAATATCAGCATGAGAAAGATAAGTAATACCTATTGAGTGTTAACAAAATGGCATCTTTTGTTGTTTGTTGTGAACTCTTGCATTTGTGTAGGCAACTTGGTATTTTACTTAAAAGAGTTCAGGTTGCATATGAGTGTATATTGTGTTATCAACAAGGATTTTATCTTAATGCTAAAACCAAACCTAGTAATCCATTCATATCAATGAATAATTTTGTGAATTAATTGAGACTGCAATGGAACAGACCTTTTTACCTAAACAGTTGAATTTTGATTACATTGTTACTTTGAATTATTGAATGGTCTACACTATATTGTATTTAATTATGTATGACTTATAATATCAACATGAGAAAGATAAGTGATACCTATTGACTATTAACAACATGGCATTTTCTATTGTTTGTTGTGAAATCTTGCATTTGTGTAGGAAACTTGTGCATTTTTTATATTGAACAGAAAGAAAATTTCTTGAAAACCTTAGTGGACTAACAAAAACATAGGAAAAAAAATTCCCCAGAACCTTACAAACTAGTTCTATTTTCAGTGGGAAAGTTGAACTTCGAATTGTGTAAGAGACAAGTGTAACCCTCATCTAATTTGTGATTGGAATTTGACAAGTGTGAGGTTTAAATATGTTGAAGACTTGATTTACTCTTCTAAAATAGAAATTAGATGTTGACTTCTTGTGTTGTAAATGGACTTCTAAGAGTGTTTTCATGAGAACTTTTTTATTCATGGTATTTCAACCCCTATTTTATACTTGTTGGCATAGTAGTTCTAGAGAGTTTTAAAGAGAGATTGAGCCATGTGTGTGGTTGTGGGAACAATGATTCAACATATGATTCAAAATTCGGAAGATGGCATAGTTTTAGAGAGTTTTAAAGAGACGTTGAGCCATGTGTGTGGGTGGGAATAATGGAATATTGTAAGGCACTGCTTACTAGTCTTGTTTTGAGCCTTATACCTTATGAAAGTGACAAAGGTCAGTGTATCTTATACTATGGAGCTGAGAAAGTATAAATATAAACCTCAATTGCTATCTTCTATTATGTTGCTACAAGATTTCAAAATAAACCTTTTATGTTGTTTCTAGCTTCACAATTCCTTTTTTATTTGCTACCTTTAATACTATACCTGGTGTTTTTCTTATGGTTCTTGGTCTAAGCATTTATGCTGCAACTTAGGCCCTCTGGTTAGGACTTTGCTTTTCACTGTAAAATAATTTTGGATTAAGTCTATAACTGCATTTACTGGGTGTAGTCCAGGTCCTTCTATAAGGTTATTTCTTTCCTTTCTTATAGGGATACTTCTTCAAATAAATTAGGCTTGAAACCTTTACAAATTGTCGCATCATGTTAGATTGAAGGACTGCTACTAGCCATGGATTGAGTGATATAATTCTTTGAATAGGATGAGTATGATCCTTCTAGTAAGATCTTAAATATAAATTATGCAGCTATTGTATATCTCAGACTTGATAAGGATGCTACTTCGCTACTTTTAGAGAACTTGGTCTTTGACTAGACCTCCCAGATTTCTAAACAAGAATAACGATATTTCTATATATATACCTCTAAAAAAATAAAACTTCATATTTCTATATTTTGAACCCCTATAGTGGTAATAAGGAACTCTAAAAAATGCTTCTTAGTCTCTTCACGATCTCGGCCTCTTAGCGTAGGTTCAACTATGTTGAAGCCTTGATTTACTCTGCTAAAATAGAAATTAGAAATTGACTTCTTGTGTTGTAAATGGAATTCTAAGAGTGTTTGCATGAGTTATGTTTTATTCTGGTAGTTCAACCCTTATTTTATACTTGTTGACATAGTTTTATAGAGTTTTAAAGAGGGGTTGAGCCATGTGTGTGGCTGTGGGAACAATGGAATATTGTAAGGCACTGCTTACTAGTCTTTTTCTGATCCTATACCTTCTAAAAGTGCCAAAGGTCGGCTTATCTTCTACTATGGAGATGAGAAAGTATAAATATAAACCTCAGTTTCTATCTCCTACTATGTTGCTATAGGATTTAAAACTAGACCTTTTATGTTGTTGTTAGCTTCACGGTTTCTTTTTTATTTGCTACTTTTAATACTAGACCTGGTGCTTTTCTTATGGTTCTTGGTCTGAGCACTTATTCTACAACTTAGGCACTTTGATTAGAAATTTGTTTTCACTATAAAATACTTTTGGAGTAGGCCTATAAATGAATTTACTAGGTTTAGTCCAGGTCCTTATATAAACTTAATTCTTTACTTGCTTGTAGGGACACTTCTTCAAATAAATTAGGCTTGACACTTTTACAAATTGTCACATCGTATTAGATTGAAGCACTGCTACTAGCCATGGATTGAACGATATAATTATTTGAATAAGATGATTATGATCCTTCTAGTCAGACCTTAAACGGAACTTAGAAACAAAAATAGTTCTTAGAAATAGAAGCTGGAAGTTTTTAAATTGAGAATATTCCTAATTTCTGGACGAGTGCAGTATGTGTCCATCTATCTATCTATCTGTGGAATTATGATCAGTATGTGCCCATCTATCTATCTATCTATGGAATTATGATCTCTTCCTTCGTTATCAACACTTCAGCTTTGTACATTGTTTCTAGCTTTCTCTTGCATAATTCTAGGATTTGCTTGATCGATTTGTCTAGGCTTTGAGGATAGAAGCCATAAAGTTACGTGATTGATTATGGTGCAATCGTTACTAGTTGATATGGTAACAAGCATAATAAAGCTCCAATAAGAATATACTAGCAGGTATATGATCTATAACTCATAAGATTAACATGGTTTCTCAACTAAAATAATGATAAAGTACTCAATATAATAACATTATTCAACAAAAACTTGTATGTCTCCAGCAGCTGGTGAAGAGAATGAATGTAACATTGTGCACACACTCTGTTTGTATGTCTCCAACAACTGATGAATATAATGAACATTGTCTGAACACTTTGATTGTATGTCTGCAAGATTCATGTAACATTGTCTAAAAAATTTGATTGTATGTAAACATTCTAATTGTATGTCTACAGCAGCTGATGAGTAGAATGAATGTTTCAAATGAAAAATAGTAAGGGTCAGTGTTTTATATTTTTATGATATAGAATTTAATTGGTAGGGAAGATTGGCATGGATTGACATCTCCCAAATTCAAATTTGTGTTGTGGATTGATCTGTACATGATCCAATGGCCGATAAGCTTTCTGTTATGAAACCAGCTCCAAAAATAGAAGGAAAGAGAGATCAACGCCTTAGAAATAAGCCACTTCGAGGGGAAACCTCCTTTACATTACATAAATGAACAATTCTTCAATGATACAAATGAAAAAAACTCCTTCTATATATAGGAGTCCATGGGGTCACAATATAATCCTAGCCGACCTAACAATAATAATTTAAGGGCACAATAATAACAATATTGGGGTTATAGGGGTACAACAATAATAATAAGGGGGTTACACTAACAAAAATAAGGGGCTATAATAGTAATATAAGGACCTAACATGCCCCTCTCCTTCAAAAAAATTTTGTCCTCAACGCTTGAGTAGCTCTAGATGCTTATGTATAAAATTATTATCCTCCCATGTAGAATCTTCAATGGGTAAGTTATTTTACTTGATGAGATACTCTGAAATTGATCTATTTCGTAGGTGTTGAGTTCTTGTTTCCATAATTGCTTCAGGTTCCAATATGATTTTTCCTTCCTCATCAAGTTCTCGCAATATTGTTTGAATTGGAAATTTTTCACCTATAACCTTCTTTAAGCATGAAACATGGAAAACTGGATGCACTCGCGAAGAAGCAGGAAGCTCCAATTTGTATTCCATACTACCACTCTTTTGCAACACCTTGCAAGGGCCATAGTACTTTGGCGATAATTTATTATCCCTCTTAGCTTGCTTGAGGAACATTTTTTTGTATGGTTGTAGCCGCAAAAATACCTAGTCTCCTACATCAAAAATTATCTCCCTGCGATGTTGATCTACCTGTTGTTTTTTTCGATTTTGTGCCAAATTTAGGTTATCCTTTAAGAGTTGGAGAATTTATTTTGATTCTCGATGTGATCTTACACTGCTTGAACCTTAGAATTTTCTCTTAAATAATATGTGATGGACGGTGGATTATATCCATAAAGTGCCATAAATGGGGTCATTTTTGCTACAGTATGGAAGGAAGTGTTATACCACCATTCAGCGAGAGGTAACCACTTGATCCATTGAGTTTTCTTATCAGATACAAAACAACGAAGATACTCTTCCAAACATTTATTCACTATCTCATTTAAACCATCAGATTGAGGATGATAAGATGAGCTTTGAGCTAGTTGATTACCCAAACAAGAAAATAATTATATCCAAAAATTTCCAGTAAAAAAGGGATCTATCACTTACGATAACCTTTGGGTTTCCATGTAGCTTTTGAATTTTTTCCATAAATGCAGTAGCAAATGTACTTGCTTTAAATGCATAAGATAATGCACAAAAGTGTGCATACTTGGTAATTCTATCAACTACCACCATGATGACACTCTTTCCTTCAGAATTAGGTAAACATGTGATAAAATCCATTGAAATCTCCTCCCAACGTTGGCTTGGAATGGATAAAGGTTGTAGAAGACCCAGGGTCTTAATTGTCTCAACCTTATTTTGTTGGCAAACCAAACATTCCGCCACAAAATTTTGAATATCAGATTTAAGGCCATCCCAAAAAAATTCTTTCTTCTCCTTGTGGTAAGTTTTTAAAAATCCTAAGTGACCTAAAGGATAAGTGTGCAATTCCAAAAGAATATTTTGTTTTAGTTGGGAATTCTTACAAATATATAAGCGATCTTTGTACTATAAGGAAGAAATTTTCCAACTAAATGTATGAGATGTACTAGGATCTTGCTGCAACTTTTAAATGATTGTCCACACTTCTTCGTCCCTCTTCCATTCATCCCTTGCTTCGGTTATCCAATCTGGTTAGATAATAGAAATGGCACAAAGCAATGCTTCCACCTCTTCATCCTTTCTTGAGAGTGCATCTGTAACAAAATTTAGCTTCCCTTTTTTGTAGATGATTTCAAAGTCATAACCCAACATCTGTGTGACCCATTTTTGCTGTTATTTTGAAGATAGTCTTTGTTCTAAAAAGTGTTTAAGACTATCATGATCATTTTTTACCTTGAAGTGTCTTCCCATTAGGTAAGGTCGCCATTTCTTTAGTGCATGTAGTATTGCCAATATTTCCTTCTCATAAATAGCTTTCTATAAATATTTTCCTTTGATTGGATGACTTTCAAAAGAAATGGGTCTTCCTTCTTGCATTAAAACAGCACCAATTCCATTTCCCGAGGCATCACATTCCAAAATAAAGGTTTTTGTGAAGTTTGGCGTAGCTAAGACCGGTGCTAGGCACATTGCCTCTTTAACATGTTCAAAGGCCTTAGTTGCTTCAGAAGTCCATGAGAATGCATATTTCTTCAATAATGTTTTTAGAGGTGTTGTTATTCTCCCATAATTCTTAACAAACTTGCAATAATACCCTATTAACCCGAGAAATCCTCGCAACTGATTTATGTTTGTGGGTACTTTCCATTCCTTAATGGCTTTAATTTTGTTAATGTCTACCTTAACACCCTCGTGAGATACAATATGAACCAAATATTCCACCTCTTGTACTCCAAAGAAACATTTGGATTTTTTTTCATAGAATTGTTTCTCCTCCAATAGTTTGAGCACCTTGTCAACATGTTGAACATGATCCTTCCAAGACCTGTTGTAGATTAGTATATCATCAAAAAATACTAGCACAAATTTTCTAAGGAAGGGTTTGAAAATGGAATTCATCGACCCTTGAAATGTAGAAGGTGCATTGGTAAGGCCAAAAGGCATGACCAAAAATTCATAATGACCCTCATGAGTTCGAAATGTTGTTTTCGAAATATCTTCAGTCTTCATTCTAATTTGATGATCCTGAACGAAGATCCAACTTGGTAAAATAAATTTCTCCATGTAATTCATCCAATAATTCATCAATCACGGGAATGGGAAATTTATCTTTAATAGTGAGATTATTCAGCTCCCTATAATCCGGACACATGTGCCATGATCCATCCTTCTTGTGAACCAATACTATTGGAGCAGAGAAATAGCTTTGACTAAGTTGAATTATACCAACCTCTAACATTTCTGCAATCATACGGTCAATTTTGCTCTTTTGGACATAAGGATATCTGTAAGGCCTGACATTTGGAGGAACACTTCCTGGAATCAAATGAATAGCATGATCATGAGGGATTCCTTTGGGAGTTTCAAACACCTTGGAATGATTGTCCAAGACTTTTTGGAGATCTCGAGAAATAGATGATTTTGATGTTGGAACTTATAGTGAGCATAATTGTGCAATTACGACTCATTGTTATTTATTCAGAAGCTTTGTCATGACATTAGAGCTTATTATCTTTCCTGGCTTCCCTGCGATACCCCGTAATTTGATTTCCTTTCCTTCCAAAAAAAAATTTCAAGAAAAGTTCTTGAAAATTAAAAGCTACCGTTCCCAAAGATTGTAACCATTGTACTCCTAGTACAACATCAACAACTCTCATTGGAATGGAAAGCATTGGACTATCCAATACATATTCCCCATGGTTAGCTTGATATTATGGCATTTTCCAGAGCAATTTATAGTTCCTCCATTTGCAACCATCACTTGACATTCTGGTGCTAAGTATAGGAAACAATTCAATTCCTTAGCTACCTTACAATGAATAAAATTATGGGTGCTACCCAAATCAATCAACACTATTACCTTTTTCTTATTGATATGTCCTTATATCTTGAGAGTTTGAGGAGTGGTGGTTCCTGCCAATGCATTACATGATATGGTCAGACTCTTTTATTCTTCTTCTAGGGTTGCTTCCTGGTGTATATCCTCTTCTTTTGAAGTTTCTTGTTCATTTTCTTCCTCCTCTTCACAATCTATGTAAAATAATTTCTTCTCAGCACACTTATGACCTTTAGCGTATTTGCTATCACAACTATATAAAATCCCTTTTTCTCTTTTTTCTTCCAATTTTTGTGGTGTCAACCTTGTAGGTTGTGGATGTCTAGGAGTAGCAACACTTCCATCTTTATAGATGTGAGTGGTAGGCTTCCTTGTCGCCATAATTATGCATTCAATTTTTCTTGCCAACTTGAATGCCTTCTCCAATGAATCAGGTTCCCAAACTTGAACTTCATATTAGATGTTATCATTTAAAGTCCCTATGAAGACATCAATCTTGTGTTCCTCTGGAATATCAATTACCCTTATATTCAATTTTTGGAAGTCCTCAATGTGCTCCACCACTAAACCCTTTTGTTTGAGATTTATCAATTGGCTAAATAAGGTGTTGCTCTTTGTATCCTCATAATGTGCTATCATTTCCTCTGTAAAAATTGACCAAGTGACAATTTTTTTACGGTAGCAAATCCATCGATACCATACAAATGTATTTTGTTCTAAATATAAAGTTGCAATGCGTACCTTTTATTTGTTTTGCACATTATTGAGATAAAAATATTGCTCCATCTGTAGTATCCATGTTAAGGGATCCTTGCCATCAAACTTCCTCATATCCATCTTTGGATTATAGTGGTTTTTTCATCAAACATTAGAGTTTATGAAATCACGATTAACATTTATTTTTTTCTCATCATGAATTTCCTCTACTATCCTTTTTCCATTAGGAAACATTTCTTGTATCAACTTTGTCAAACCCTCCATGTCTGCTTTTAGATCATTATTCATGTTTTCCATGTTCTCTTTCATTTTTTCTTCCATGTCATCCATCTTAGCTTCCATGCCAGCTTTCATGCTATCCATCTTAGCTTCCATGCCTTTCTTCAAACCATCCATCTTAGCTTCCATGCTTTTCTTCAAAACTTCCATTTCATTTTTTGTTGCTTTTTGCAAGAGCAAAATTTGGTGCACTTTCTCTTGTAATTTTGATATGTCATGTTGCACTTCTTCATCTTCATGAGTCATGGAAGATACTTCTGAAGGCTTAATGGGTGTTGAAATATTTTTAGGGGGCATTTTAGAACCCAATACTGATATCTATTCTTTTTCTTGCTTTTGAGGAGCTCGATATTGAAACTGAAGTACCTCTGTGATTTCGGATCTTTAATATCTAAAATTTGGCCCTGTAGTAGCACTTTGAATATTCTTTAGAATTCCACAAGTCTAACCTGATTTGGATTCTTCAAGGCAAAGTTATGCCCAATCTCCCAAAATGACCTAATTATGGACGGGTTCAGTAGAGCGAACTTGTACGGCGTGCCACGTGTCACTATTTCATCCTTCGGCTCTGAAATGGATACACAAGAAACTAAAGTATGTTTAATTGCGGCCACATTTTACAGAATTCCAATCCGATGCTCAGAGAGAGAGTTATGATGATTTTCCCACGGTCACCTCTTTGAGTTAAAATTCGGGAGCCTGAAAAAACCCTCACTTCCACAAATAATATCTTCGAAAATATTGTGAACCAAGATCTAAAATTTTTACAAGAAGTTCCTCAGGATTTTGGCTTCGTGTGTTAAAAATTTCAGCTTCTGTACCTTTGTAGAAAAAACTTTATAGCGAAAATTCCACGATGACCTTTTTGGAGCAGCGAAACCCTAGAATCCAAAGTTCTGATACCAATGTTATGAAACCAACTCCAAAAATAGAAGAAAAGAGAGATCAACGCCTTAGAAATAATCCACATCGATGGGTTAACCTCCTTTACATTACATAAATGAATAATTCGTGGATGATACAAATGACAAAACCTCCTTCTATATATAGGAGTCCATGGGGTCACAATATAATCCTAGTCAACCTAACAATAATAATGTAAGGGCACAATAATAACAATATTGGGGTTACAGGGGGACAACAATAACAATCAGGGGGTTACACTAACAACAATAAGGGACTATACTAGTAATATAGGGACCTAACACTTTCATGGTTGATCCTTGTGCTTTCCCGAGTTTAATTCCTAAATTGAAAGGGTTGTTGTATTTAATACTTGAATTGAAAGGGTTGATGTCATTTATTGCATCCTCTGAACTAATTCCTGAATTGAATGGTGTCATTTATTTTCTTTAGTAGGTTGAATGGTTAAACACACATGTAGATATGGCTGACACACATTTCACCTATTCTTGTGCAGGTGTTACCCAACAATGGGATGTGTTGCTCCAATGCAAAATCAGTGGGTCATTGTTTGATGGGATAGGTGTACTTTTGGATAGAAAACAATGTAATGTTTTGTAGTGCATTTTGACTTAATTGGTAATTCATAACTCGAGGTAGTTGAGACAATAGGTCTTGTCAACTAGTGATGTTAAGGCTTGATGTTTGACAGTTGTTGGTCCAATTAGTATCTAGGCCCATTTTTGACATATTTATATAACTTAATATAAAATATTTATATGCATATTTTAGTGAGTTTATGACTTTTTTATGGATGTCTGGGACTAGTACTATAACTAGTATAGTATTGGTCCTTGCACAACAATAGAAGCCTCTCCCCTAATTTGTATAGAGACAAAGAAATGTGGTCACTAAGGTTATAGAATAAAGTTATACTAGAGACAAAAGTCCACATTACCTTAGCACCCACAAAAGGGTTTTAATAAAGCGAAAGCAAAAAACACAAAATTTGGTGTTGTATAGGAAGGGAGTAAATTAAATATTGAATAATTTATTTATTTTTGAATTATCGAATAAGATTTTATTATAATCATATTTTTAATTTGATTAATAAAAATTTTAAATGTAGTATTTTTTTTAATATTTAATATTTTAAAGCTTAAAAATTTAATAAATAATTTGAGAGTGGGGATTTTTTGTTATTCATGTGGAAAAATTGTATAGTGGATGAACACTTGCTCTCGCTATATTTTAGTTTTTTGGTCCTTGATTATGGGTGGAGTGTTCACCCCAAACAATTAATCCACTACACATTTGACAATAATAAATAAATTAAGATAAACTTATTTAAATTATTAAAAAAATATATTGTTTTTTAACTTACTTTATATAATAATAATTTTAGTCATTCATTAAATTAATTAAGATAAAGCTATATATATATATATATATATATATATATATATATATATATATATATAAACTTACTTTATCTAATAATCATGTTAGTCCATTTTCAAGGAAGTGTGAACACAACCACTGCTGCGCTCTGAGCCCGCGCTGCTGCACCCTGCATGAGGCCGCGTTGCCGCGCCCTTGCAGATTTTTACTGCCCCCCCTGTCCTCTGCTTGAGCTCGATCATGGCCCCTCCATAGTCCTCCCTGGAGGTGGTTGATTCTCTAATCCAAGCCCAAGCCTTCTCTGCTATGGTCAATTCCTTGGCCCCTCCTCGCCCTAGGCCGACAATCTCCAAATTTGTCAAGAAACTCGATGGTCTGCAGGAGGTTGTTCTTCCACCTTCTCTGCCTCGCATGGCTGCCCTTTCTCTTGCTGAGAAAGGCCTCATTGGTCAATTCACCGGACTATGGCCCTCGTCGAAGACTGTGCAACAATGGGTCGAACGCAACTGGGCTGACAAGATCTCTAGTAGAATTTCCATTCGCTTCTGCAGAAGGGGCTATTTCACCTTTCACTTTGAGATGAGAGAAGATAAGGTCCTGATATTCAGAAATGGACCCTATTTTATGGACATCAGGGGCTTGTATCTCAATAAATGGACGCCAGATTTTGATCCTGAACTTGACGTTCCAAATTTTGTCCCTGTCTGGGTGTGCCTCCCGCACCTCCCATTACACTACTGGGGGGATGATTCTGTCTGAGCCATCAGGAACGTAGTTGGAAAGTTCATTGACTGTAGTGAGCCAAAGGACAACATGTAATCTTGCGCCGGGATCTGTGTCGAGGTGGATCTGGGCAAAGGCCTCCCCGAAGCTATAAAACTAAAGGTTGATGAATGGACGCATATCCAGCAGCTCGACTATGAGAATATCCCGTTTAAATGCAAGGTATGTCATGAGTCTGGTCACTTTGCTAATCGTTGTTCAAAAATTGTTGATGTTGAAACCCCGGAAACTGATTCACAATGGGAAACTGTGAAGAGAAAGAAGACCTCCTCTAACCCTAAAAGCAACACCCCTGTAGCACCTCCACCAAAATCCAACCCTTCATCCTCCTCTTCTCTAAAGATCTTGGATCCAATCCTTCAAGCAGCTGCACCTCCTTCTCCCCCCCCCCCCCCAAATCCACACTATATCTCTCCAATCCATTTTCCTCCATCTCTCCCCCTGATGAGGACCCCCCTCTGCACGCCTCTCCATCTCAACCTGATTCCCCTCGCCCCACCCCCTCCCTCCCTGACCCTCCCTCCTCCTCCCAGGATCCTTCTTTCGTTCGAATCACAAGGAACTTTGTGAAGGAGCATGGATCAACTCTGGAAAACACCAAAAAGCATGGCCTAGTAAGGAAGTCATTCAAGCAGCACCGTGATGAAAATTCACAAAAGGATATAGCATTTGGAACACAGAACCCCATCGAAACATATATATTGGGACAGAATAGCAAGGATACAGGGCAAAAGGAACAAGGAGGGAAATCAACTCTCCAAACAGCATTTTTGCAATGATGAAAGTCATGTCTTGGAACAACAAGGGTCTAGGGCACCCCTCCAAAATAGCAGCCCTAAGAGATTTAATAAATCAAGAGAAACCGGAAATTCTACTCCAGAAAGAAACAAAACAGGGAGAACTGGAAATGAAAACAATATTGGACAAAATGAAGCATTATGGTGGCACCCTGTCTGAATCAAGGGGTGCATCTGGTGGATTAGCCACTCTTTGGCATCACAACATGTGGAATCATAAGGACACTACAATAACTCAAAATTGGATAAAAGTGACCCTAGAAAATTGCATAGATCAGTATACAATCATCATATTCAATGTCTATGGCCCTAATCATTACAGGGACAAAGAACTTTCCTGGAGCTCAATCAAAGAAGACATATGCAATGACGACAGCAGCAACATCATAATGGGAGGAGACTTCAACTTAATCCTCCATGCAAATGAGAAAAGGGGAAGTTTCTTCAATCCGGACTCCTCTCGAGATCAGCTTGAAGACATGATGCAAAATCACGAATTGGTCGACATTGCCCCAAAAAATCGAAGATACACTTGGAGCAACAGAAGAATTGGGAGAGGGAATATAATGGAAAGGCTTGACAAAATTTTGGTTGCTATCACTCTCCTCTCATACTACTCCATTTCCACTACCAATGTTCTCCCTTTTTCAGCCTCTAATCACTATCCCATCACTCTCACTTTTGGAGATCACCGCTCTCTTGGCCCCATTCCCTTCAAATATAGTCCGCTCTAGAATGACATCCCGGAAGAAAACCAACTGGTGCGTAATACTTGGAAGCAACACATTGAAGGTTCTCCCTCCTTTGTATGGGAATCTAAATTTAAATAAAAAACCAAGTTGGCCTTGAAGGAATGGGCCAAAAATAATTACAAAGAGCCGGAAAAGGCCAAGGCTGATCTCAAATCCAAATTGGATGATGTTCACAATAGCATTGAAACTCACAGTCTCAATCAAGATCGCCTCAACCAAGAAAAATATCTATATTGGCAGCTCTACAGAGCCAACAGGAATGAGGAGGAGAAATGGCGGATTAAATCAAGGAACCTATGGCTGCAAGCAGGTGATAAAAATACAGTGTTTTTTCACAAGCAAGCGACAGCTAGAAAATCCAAGAATAGTATTGCTGCCATCATCGATGCCGATGGCCACATGCAAATAGATCATGATGTAATTAAAAACGCTGCCACAAAGCATTTCAAATATCTCTTAACAAAGACAAAAATGCCGGAAGATTACTCTGATATTTTGCAGTACCTTCTGACCATGATTACCAAGGAGATGAACAATGCTCTCAATCAAGAAATTGACAAAAAGAGATAAAAAATTTATATGGATCTTGAACTCGAATAAATCTCCTAGGCCAGATGGGTTTTCTATCAGTTTCTACAGGACTTATTGGGATTTAATAAATAAGTACCTTGTTAAAATGATCCAATGGAGTCAATGGAAGAAGAAAATTGGGAGCTACACCAATTCTACCTTCCTTGCCCTTATCCCCAAAGAAAACCGCCCCTCTTCCTTCTCTAGATTCAGACCCATCTCTCTTTGCAACTCCTCCTACAAGCTCATCACCAAAATTCTTGCCATGCGCCTCAAACCTCACCTTCATATTCTTATTTCGGAAAATCAAGGAGGCTTCATATCCCAGAGGCAAATTACTGATTCCATCCTCCTTGTTCAAGAAGCCATTCACTCAAGCATCTCCCGAAAAGAAAAAGGTTTTATTTTAAAGCTTGATCTTGCCAACGCCTTTGATAGGGTCAGGCACTCCTTTCTCCTGGCTGTGCTCAATAAAATGGGTTTTGACCCAAACTTCCTTGCCCTCATAAACTCCTGCATCTCCAGACCTTGGGTATCTCCTCTCATTAATGGAAAACCAGCTCCTTCCTTTCAATCCTCTCGTGGCTTAAGGCAGGGATGCCCTCTTTCCCCCTACCTTTTTTATCCTCATGGCGGAATCCTTTAGTAAGGCCCTGGACCATATGAGGCGAGCTGGCCTCATTACTGGCATTAAGTTCGGCAATGGTGTTAAAAATATGAACCATTCTCAATTTTCAGATGATACTCTTCTGATGGGAGGAGCAACCAGCATAATCCCGCAACGGTTTAAAACTGTCTTGGACAAATTCATTCTCTACTCTGGAGGCTTGATCAATTATCAAAAAAGTTGTATTTATGGTTGGAATGCTTCTAACCATACCATACACAGTATTTCTAACATATTTGGCGTTCCTTGCAATCTGAATTGGGACCACTTCACTTACCTGGGCATGCCTGTGAGTGTTGGCCCCTTAAAGGTTGAAGTCTGGAATATCACCATTGACAAGATGAAGAGAAAAGTTCAGCAACGGGGCTCATCATGGCTCAATATTGTTGGACGCCTTGTCCTCCTCAAGTCTGGTCTCTCATCCTTGCCTTTGTATCACTTCACTGTCCTTCAAGCTCCGACCATCATCCATCTCAAGTTCGAAGCTATCATTAGGCACTTTTTATGGCAAGGAGGAAAGAATGAAAAAAAAATACAATCTGGTCAAGTGGAGACAAGTTATCCAAGACCAGGAGCATAGAGGAATTGGTGTTCACTCTCCCAAGCTCTTGAACAAAGCCTTCGAAGGGAATATTGTTTGGAGGCTAATCAATGGGAATCAAGCTTGGTAGAAAAAAGTCATGGAGGTAAAATATCGCAACTCTACCCAGTAGCATCTCCTTGACCATGACATACCTAATAGACCTTGCTCTAAAATCTGGGCTCTCTGCAAAAACTCCATTCCTTTCTTAGCCCAAAACCTCTCCAAAGTCCCCATGGGGGGTAATACCATCAACATTGGAAAATACCGAATTATGGGGCAATCTCCCATCATTGATAGGCCTGGCATCCAACACATCATCTCTCACTTCAGCAATATGGGCCTTTGCTTCTTAAGTCAATATTCCAAATGGGATGATCAATCTCAAATCTAGACTGGTTGGCATTTTCCCAAAGTCCCAGCCCATCTTGAAGCTAATCTTAATAACATCCAATCCCACCTCTATGGTTCAGCACCCTTAAAAAAAGATAGCATTGATGAATTTCGATGGGACCCCTCGGGCTCGACCTTTTCCATCAAAGCTGCCTATCAGCATCTCTGCAATGACTACTATTCGGCACTTATTTGGCCCAATTGGAAAGCAGTATGGAAATCGGAGGAAATCCCCAAGATTAAGATATTCATATGGACCCTCTTGAAAGAAAAAATTCTAACTTCAGAAAATCTCAAGAAAAGAGGTGTGCTTGGGCCATCTATGTGCCCAAATTGTCAAAATGTTGAAGAGACTGCTCTCCACCTCTTCATTGGGTGCCCCTTTGCTGCACGATGCTGGATCGAGCTCATCCCTTCCTACCAGCCTAGTTGGGCGCATCATGGCTCCATTGCTGAGGTTCTCCAATCCTGGAAAAGCAGGTACCCTTGGGGAAAAAAGAAGAGCAAAATTTCGAAGAGGATCTGGGATACCCTTCCATATGTAGTTTTATGGAACATCTGGCTTACTAGGAACAGGAAGATATTTAGAAATAAAGAGCCTTCTTTTAGGAAAGTTTGCAGTAAGTCATGGAGCCTCACCCTTGAAACTATCTATGCCAAGTGCAATAGTAGAATTGATTACAGCGAACTCTGTGTTGAGGAAAGGAGTTTCCTTGGAAACCTCTGGGACAGAGCTAACAGCATTAAGCCACCCTCCAATCAGCCCTCCATAACTGACACAATCTGGAAGATTTGGCTCAATGAAGCTAACTTCACTAAGTGGATTAATAGTAGCACCAGACCTACTTTTTTTTTTGATGGTGCTTCAAAAATGAATCCGGGCATTGCAGGAGCAGGTGGCATCATTAAAAGTGTGAATGGAACCATCCTCACAACTTTTGAAAGAGGCCTTGGCACCCTCTCCAACAACATAGTAGAGGCCTTTTCCCTCCTTCAAGGTTTGCATCAGCTAAAAAAGCTCAAAATTTCAAATGCAATGGTTTTTGGCGATTCCTCTATTTTTATCAACATGATGAAGCATGACCGCCCAATAAAAAACATAGCCCTTCACCAGACGATCAGTAAGTGCCGCAATCTTGTAAAAGGTATGCATGGAACTACCTTCTATCACATTCTCCGCAAAAACAAGAAGGATGCCGACCTTCTTGCCAGCAGAGCCTGTGCACGAAATCCGAGGCAATTTTTCTGTAATGATGAACTAAATATCAATCCTCTTCCATGATATCGTTCCAGTCTATTTGTAGATTTCACACGATTCCTCACCCTGGCCTTTATGCACTGCCTTGCCTCATTCGTACCCACATCCTCCGCCTTCCCATGATCTTAGCTCTTCGGGACTCCCCCCAAGCTAGCCTGATCTCTCTCTACATCTCTATTTATCCTTCAACTCCCTGCTTCGTCCTTCATCCCCCTGCTCCCTGTTCGCACAGCATCAACCTCCTCTATTATTCTCCTCTGTCATTTTCATTGGGTGTTCCACTCCCTTCGCTACCCCTCTATTTCGTTGATGCTATGTTATGTTGCTCAGCTCTTTCGATGCTGCCTCCTCTGCCTAACTTAGGCGTTCTCCCTCTGCCTTCGCATTTGTTGTCTGCTCCCCAACCTTACTTCGTCGCATCTGCTACCCCTTTCACCTACCTCCCTAAGCTACATCCTTGTCATCCTTTCCCCTCTCTACTGTCAGCGGACATTGCGCCATCCCTCAAATCAGCATTCACCTCCAATATGGCTCGCAGTGAAGACTGTCTCCACTGCACGGATATTCAAGCTGAGCTTGAACAAATCAAAGCTCTTCAAAAAATCCTTGATGAAAGCTGCAAACTGAGGTCAAAATATTGGATGAAAAACATGAAGCAGTTGTTAATGTCTTCCTCCAGAGGGTCACCTCTCTTCAAAATCAGTTTAACGCTCTCTCTAATCGGTGCACACATGCAGAAGAATCAGTACAAATCCTCAAGTGCATGTTGGAGAAGCGTACAGCTCCAAGCTCCAACTCCAACAACATGAGGGATGTTGGAAATGAAGACAATCCTGATGTCTCCACAGCGCACCATATCAGCCATATCAGCATTGACTAACTTCCCCTCATCTATTACGAATGTCTTTTAAATTTTTTTTTTGTTATCTCATTTTATCCGCATATATGCGCTATCTGTTTTCCAACTCTTTTCGAAAACTAGGAACAAAGGAAAAGTAGCATTTTTTTGTAGCTACTTTCTCCACTGCACTGCGAGCAGTCTAGCATGTAATCTTGGAGCTCTTTATCCTCTTTTTTGGAATACAAAAGAGCAACCGATTATGTAAAAAAAAAAAAATCATGTTAGTCATTCATTAACTTGTTTTCGTGGTTTATGGAAACCAAATCCGAATATGTTAGATATTGATATATATATATATATATATATATATATATATATATATATATATATATATATATATATATATATATATATATGTATGTATTGTGGATTCTTTTATGTCCTCTAGTTTTGAAGATGATAATATACTATTATTGATTACATATTTAAAGATGATATCATATAAATTAAATGGTTGGAGCTCCAAGGGTTAGCTCAAGTGTTCTAGAGTAAGAGGCGACATTCTTTGATATTGTTGCTAGTTGTTATTGATCACATGTTCAACTATATTTGATTCCCCTGGGTCAAGGTTTTGTAATCAAGACCAATGGTTTACCTGGTTTACCATCCACAAAATGTGGAAAAGTACTCCAAGGTTTCTTGTGCTTTCATTCAAAGTGAAAAAAATAAAAATAAATGGTTGGTAAATTCCAATAGGCATCAATTCATGATAAGCATCAAAACACTTACTCCAAGAAACTTTTCACATTGCCCAGATTTAAAAAAAAAAAATAATAATAATACTTTTTTATTATTATTATTATTATTATTAAAAAGAATTAATATATGAGCTAAACAATATTCTTAACCATGGAGATTCACCTACACTTTACCATGGAAAAATTTATCTTGTAAATAGTTTTTGTTACAATAGCATCAGACAAGACCATGGCTTATCAATACCACATACCCAATATGACATGTGTTGATATGAAATTTTCATTAATTAATAAATTTGAGATCAATTAATTAAAAGAGCACAACTATATTTGAGATAAATCCTTGATATGTATATACTACTATGAATATTCCATTATTCCATGGAGGTTAAATCTCCACCATCTAGCCAATAATTAGTGATAATTATTCTAAAATAAACTCCCTATCACCATAAATATTTTGAAATAAACATACCTATATTAAAGTATAATATATTATTGTTAGTCCTTGTCAAGGCAAGACTCTAACAATCAATTTTCCTCTTGACCACTATTATTTTAGCATGACTAATGCAAGTTATAATGTTTAACTTTGAAAAACAAAAATATTTTTTAATATTATTGAAAAATAGCCCCAAGAGGGTAATTGTTACACAAGATTTGTCACCGTCCCTGCAATCCTCGTCCCGCACATTGGAGGGCTCATTTTGTGACTTGTGAGCAGTGACATGGCTTGAAACCACTTTCATGACATCCCTCTGAACAAGAGCTTTCATTGCCCTGAAGACATCTCCTTGTGAAAAACCCTAAAAATGGCCCTTTTAGCATTGGCGCGAGCAGGCAGTTTAGTACCCCCGCCAATGGGGAAAATACTTCAAAGAGGCCGCGCCAGTTGGCGCTCTGTCCCAGAGTCGCACTCGCGCCAGCCAATTTAAGGAGTGTTTTTTAAAAATAAATGGCGGAAGTTTCGTCCTAACTGATCCAGGAACTGATATCTATCTTGAGTTGGGAAGTTTGGCTACGGATTTCCATAGAGAGGAAGTGGTTTGCCACCTCTCATGGAAGCTTCCTTGATGATAGGGCCAATCCCATAATTATAGGGATCCCAACTCCCCTTCCTCCATCTATAAAATCTTTCCCATCTCCTTTGCAAGCTAGTTCCCAAGAGCTTTCACATCCTTATGCTGCAAGAGCCTTCTTGATTCCCTTAAGGCCAAATCCAAGCAAGGAGACTATTGTCAAGTATCCGGAGAGAGAGGCTTGTCCCATCCTTGACAAGCTTTATCGAGACATGTTTTGCTGACGACCCGCCAAAGGAGAGTGCTGCGTCGAAGCTATGGTTGTATTCTTCTTTTGACTTATTAATGATAAGCGACTATTGGTTATGGTTCCACTCTTGTTCTTGATTATGTTCATGAGTTATGTCCTCTTCGACTGACATATAGTTGTATATACTGGATTTTATGCGTGCGTTTGTGTTGTTTCTTGCATGTGCAGGTGTCCAATCACGGAGATCGTGAGGATTGTGATCTGCCAGGGCAAAGGAACGGGAGCACCACCTCTTCTACAAACGACAACGTTGGATTCCAGGTAAGCCTTCCTCGCAAGTCGGTTTATTTACAATTAGGAACCTGCACTGTAGCGTGTTTGATTGTTGCTAGACCCGATCTGGGCTAGTAGGGATCGCCTCTGTCCGCAGAGGGGATTTACCTCCACAACAGTAATGGTCAAACGGATAGACTGTATATGTGCCTTGGGAGATTGTGTGGGTGGGATTGTTGACACTCTGATTATGTGTCTCGGTCACGAGGTTTTTTGGAGTGTTCCTCAAGCTCGGACCACAACTAGGCTCAATTTATAGTGGTTTGGCACACCTATAGCGATGTTTAGGCAGGGGGGATGAGCTCAAAGGGGGTTGGGCCCTCGCAACCAGTCAGTGAGACATGGCAATCAAGTGGGAGTGGTAGATGATGATGGGGTTGTTGGGGCATATTTTGAAGAGGATTTGGCTCATGACCGAGTCCCTTCTCTTGGCCAAGTCGACCAGCCACCATCCATGGAGTCTTTGGACCTTCAGATGCAGAACATCATGACAGTGTTGGAGGATATGAGGAAACAACGGCATGATGATCATAACGAAGTCATCGCATTTATGAATGACTTGTAACAAAATCAGTAGGGCATCCTTGACCACTTGGAATCAATGAGAAAGAGTCAAAGGCTCACTAATGACCACCTAGATTAGGTGGAGGAGCATCTAGCTCACTTGGAGTTTCATGTCCATGGGGATCTTAGACTTCCGGATGCACCAGGTGCAAAACATGCACTAGTTGTCCCTCATGTTCCTTGATGGTTGTTGGTTGTATTGTCATTCTCTGTGTTATTGGCCTTAAGGTTTTTTTTTTTTTGGTTATTATGTAAAGCTTGGTAGTTTGTTCTTAGCTTTTACATTGCTCTCTTGACCAACAAATCCAATCAGAGTAAGGCCAAGGAATTTCATATTGTTCCCTAGTATAATTTTGATGAACGAATAAAAGAAACATAAATAAATCTACTTCATATATTAATTTGCAATTTTTAAAAAAATATAATTTCCAATTAAGTTATAGGAACTGTTGGAACACTACTTGTTAAAATATAGAGATTAATATATATGTGTGTGTTTTAAAGAAAAATTGTATAGAAATTTTTAATCAATATTTTTATATTATTAATAAGAACAGTTAAAACACTACTTGTTAAATTATAGAGATTATAATATTTATTTTTATTTTTTATTTTAAGAAAAATTGTGTAGAAAAATTCAATAAATGTTTTTTTATATTTGTTAATGATATTTTATGTAAAACTTTAATTCAAAGGAGTTTAATTGAGTATGTTTTAGAATGGAATTGACAAAATTCCTAACAATATTAATAATATATTTTTAAACCATCCTTTTGGGCTTATATATACACAAGTATTTTAAGAAATGCAAAGAATTTTTTCATAGAAGATATATATTTTTCAAATCATTTTGTCAAACCTCATAAAATATCGGGGAGTTTCCAACTATTACGAGTTCTCACACATGTGTCCCCCCATTCCATAAATAAATACAATGTAGAAAAAACATAATTAAGAAAAAAAATTATTAAGGCTTATAAAAGTGATACATGAAATATGGAACAAGGTAATGATTAGATAAAACAGAAATTCTCAACTCTCAATAGATGTACATTAGGACGGTAGATTTTAATAGATGTATATTAATATGGTATATTTTAAATAGAAGAAAGAATTCAACTTATGAATTCTCTTCACAACATTAATATTATATACAACACTAAGAACTACTTACCTAACTATATTTAGTTTTTCTATCACATTTATGTGTTAATATTTGCTATAACTTCATCAATTTTAATTGTTGCATTGGTAATTTTTTATACTAATTGTCAATGGGATGTAGCTTAGGTGGTTGGGAGAGATGTTGCTATTCTTTCCAATCATGTACAATTCCTGTGTGTGACATGTTGAACTTATAATGAGTATATCTTTGTAATGGCTTTGAGCCTTGTCCTTTGAAAGACCCTCAAAGACCAAAACATCTATATTCCTCACATGGAATATAAACATGTTTCTTTCAAGGAAAAAAAAAAAACTCTTGAACCAATTGTTAAATTAGACAAATGAAACAAGTTTTTATTTTTGTTTCATATCAAAACACAAATATTAATGTGGAAAATTAAATAAAACAATGATACAACAAAGAAATAATGAATGAGACATGTAACAACTCTTTTAATTTCACCCCATATATGTAAATATAATTGTGTAAGCGTCAACGTGGGATCCACGGCTAGCCAACACAATCTAATTTGAACACATGAAAATTCATGTGAAATTAATTGGTGGCTACCTAGTTAAAGGAGTGAGCACACGAATAAAAAGCCTAAGAGGAAGGATGCATTGATGGATGCATTGAATTCTCTTAACACCATGGCTACCAACTCGACCACTGACGCTGACAAAAATTATGAGATGGGACTGGACATTGTGGATGCAGGATAGGACCCATCCCCAATCCCCTTGCGAATTGAAGTCAGATAACAGCCTCGGAATAAGGGAATGGACAATGGAAGAAGGTAAAGAGGGGGTCTGTGTCAAGAGGAGAGAATGCGAGTAGAGGAGTGAGTTGAGAAGCATCGTAGGGAAAGAGTGAGGAGTTATTGGAGCTAAGCACGAAGGTTGAACCGGATTGGAGTTGTTACTAAGATGGTACTCAGAAACCATGAGTATTCTTCTATGTATTCCTTTTTATTGGTATCACCATATTATGAGTTTATTCTTGACTCGCCAGTGGGAGGGGAGGATTAGTAAATGATTGAATCATTGGTGGTTGTCAGATAGGTGATAAACCACCACAAGGGTGCTTTCTATAGAGTTGTTAACCACTTAGACAGTGGAATACAAACCATGATGGCGCTTGTTATGAAAAGATAATTGATAAACGATCTGGACAGTGTATTCAATCTCTTGGATTGAGTAATACCCCGTTTGAACCATAGATGAATCCCTATGAATGGGCTAAGTAGGGTAAGTGAGTTATTGTGGTGTTTAATATCAAAAGATAGTTGATAAACCACCTAGATAATTAACTCCATGTATGAGTGTCTATTAAATCATTGGTGTGTAGTTTCCAAGAAAGGTTCCACTGTAGTTGGCCTATGGTTGGGTGGAGAGTTGAAGTCCTTTCTTCAGATTCCAACCATCTTAAAACACTCAAATAAATATGGTATATTTATATGTTTGAGATATGAATTTTAATGTTCGTGTTATGCCTATGTTGGGTATGAGATCTTGTATGTCTTTAAACGATCTGCACTGTGTTGTTCAATGTTTAGTGCATGATTGAAATATGAACCTTATTTATGCTCAGTTCGTCTAGACTAAGTTGTTGATCATTATATTTATGATGGTTATATGAACCTATGTATTATTTCTTAGCTAATTGATAAATCACATATCTCTGAATAAGTTAACTAGCCTGCAAAAGTTTTGAAAAATTCGATTGATTGGCATGTTTCTCCTTATGCATCATTGGAAAATTGTGTAAATTCGGTATTGAGGTTTTTCCCCCATTCTTTTCTCAGAGACTTGTATTTTTGGTGATATGAGCATCGGTTCCCTATCACTAGTTATCATCAAAATTTTGAGGTTCAAGCCATTAGGCCCTTGGGCGATAGAACTCAGAGTGTTGGACGCAGGGCAATTTCACCTTTTTGTTTCGTAAAATATCCAAATTTTTCATTCTAGTGGTCGTCAATATCAACAAAGTGTAATGGCTCACCTCACATACAAGCATAGGAAAATCATGATATGAGGGACCAATAGTGGAACCTCGTCCCAACGGAACCATGCCATGTGGTTCCCACATTAGCCATCGAGCACAAGGGGAGCCATGGGTCTCTAACCTCACACCATGGCTTTGCATTTGAGATTGAAGTGGAGGGGAAACCCCAATATCAAATCCCTAAGATGACATGCACCGGTGGGCTCCACCTCAAGCATCGAGCATAAGGAAAGGGAGTTGTAAGTCTCGAACCTGGGACTGCAACTTTGCATTGGAAAGTGGAGAGTAAATGAAACCCTAATGTCGAAGCTCGAGATGATGTGGCTAGAAGTGATGTGGCCTGGGGTGCACCCTACTCTCAGGCCTCAAACCTTATCCCTTGTCATTTTCTAATTGAGGTTGGAGTAGAGGGAGGCCAAGAACTTGAATTCAAGATGATGTGATCAAGGTGACATGGCTTGGGTGATGTGGCCTGCGCTGATGTGGCTTGTGGGTGGACCCTACCAAGCTTACAGGTCACCAAGCCACCAAGATTTTCAAAGGATCTAAGTGGACAACGACATAGATATAGATAGTCGAGATCAATTGAGGGGGCCTCCTCCTGGTCGATGTTTAACGAGAAGTGGCATATGGAAATTGGGATTAGCACCAAGCCACTTGTCTTTGATCAGTGACTGAGATTAATTAAGGGCCCCCCCTTGCCCCACATTTATAACTATTTTTGAGGGGCCCGTGATACTACTGATATGGCTGATGCAGGAGCATTAGATGAAGAGGAAAACACTTTGTATTTTAAACTTAGGGGTTTTTAAGTTTCTAGAAGGGCTAGGCTTTTATGAATGATTTGTGTGGGTTTATGTATTTTTAATTAAATAATGTAAATAATTCTAAAATATGAAAGAAATTGGTCAGTTGAGGATGTAAAGGGATGAGAGATTTTAATTTAGAAATTAGTTTCATAAATTTTGGGTGAGAGAGGATCCTTAGGGATTCAAGAGTGATTTTAGGATTTGTTGAGCTATTTGAGGGTTTGTTGAGTGATTAAGGGGATTGAGCTTTAAATTAGATCATTTTTAAAATTGTATAAATTATCAAGCCTCAAAGCCATTGAGATCAGAGAGAGTGTGAGTAGAGAGCAGAGGTTTCTACTTGGAAGCCTCCGGGCAGATTGTAAAAGGGCCAACGATTGGAAATCAGGCCAAAGAAGAAGATTATTATGTAAGTGTTGTGTGTATTAATGCATAAATTAATTTTCTGAATATTATGTCTTATTTCTAAGTTATGGGTTGTGCAATTAAATTTGGTTGGTGATTGATTGACTGTGTGAGATGGTGCATTAATTTTAATTGTGAAACTGGGTAAATCGATCACAAATTTGGATTGATTCTATACAAGAAGAAATTGGATGTAAATTGACTTTTGTAATCACTGGTTGAAAGAGGCACAATTCTTGTTTTTAACTCTGGAATTATATATGGAAATCGTTGCATAAAGGGTTATTGAAATTCGATTTGAAGAAATGAATATTGAATCTGGTTTTTACAAGAATTATTGATGTGTGAGGGACGCAGTGAGCTAATCTATGAACTTTGAAGATGTATTGAATTATATGTTGCTGGAATCGATGTATTGAATTATATGTTGCTGGAATCAATTCCTTTAGTGGCATCGCTTGAGAAATTATGTTCGATTAAATTGCTAAATGTACATTAACCTGTTTGATTAAGTCGATGAGTAGAGGTTGATCCAAATTTGGATACGCTGAAGAGGACCGAGTTTGAAAAAAAGAGAAAACCTGATTTATATAAATCGATATTGAGAGTCGATGCAGAGAATGCGTTTAATTAGAAGGAGAGTTGGTGACTGCGTTAACTCAAGGACGCAGAGTGCTTTAGATGGTGATGGTAGCATGGACGCAGAGTTTTGTTACTGGATATTACAATTAAACAGTGAAACCTGAATTGCGCTACAGAATTTCCAGATGGTTTCGATGGGTAATTGAAATCGATTTTTATTATTAAATTCATCCAAATCGAAATGAGGATTAAAAGCTTGGCGGTGAAAATCGAATGCTGAAGGAGCATTGGGTGCAAACATTGAATTGGAGCGGCGTTGATACGAAGGCCAGGGCGTAAAGCATTGAACGCATTCAGAAATTATGGTACTCTATTTTGCCGGATTGTTAAAATCTGAGTACGATATGATGGACAGGTATGTGATGTTGGCTTCGATTTCTAGTCAATAAAATCTAAACTTGATGTGGATTGTCGTTGCATGAGTGAAGGGCGCATATATAATGTAAACCTGTGGTAATTTTTTGATATGTGAGCATGGAAGCATACAGCGTTTTGGAAATAACGCTATTAGCATTATGGAAGTCGAAAAATGAATGCATTGGACAATTGATAAGTCAAGGTATGAATCAGTATTGCTTAAAAATTGAAAGTTGCTTGAAACTTGTAATCTGTTATTGAAGATCGATGTGTGGGCTAATGATAAGCATAAGCAATGTATTTACGCTGGAAGTTTAATGGGTTTAAAGTCTGGGCTATTCATTTCAAGTGTTATAAGCTTTGGACTTATCATATATGGAATTTTATTTAAGTTTGAATGATGATTTGAAAAGCAACTTCATTTGAGAAACAACCTTGAATATGTGATTTAATGGGAATTTGGGTTGTGTAACCAATAAGTGATAAATAAAGGAGAAAGCTTCCGCTTATGTAATGTTTTGTTAATCACAATGAAATGATTTTATTATACACTGATTTTGAACCATATGTTGAAGAGCTTCCAGATGAAAATGGTAGTGTGTGAAATTTGCCAGGCATTGAGGTTTTGATTTGGGCAAATGCTGAGATGCATTTTTATATGCATGGTAGTAAAGATTCTGGGTATTGCAGGGTTGGCCCTGCATCATTTTGGTATCATAGCACGAAGGCTCTGTTGAAATAGAAGATATTTGTTTTTCTGAATGAGTGCAGGAAGGTTCTGAAGAGTGTTTTATTTGAATGTGTTCTAAATCTGATATGAAAGCTACACAATTGCAGTGAACATGATTGCAGAAATGAATGGAGGACAAGATCATGCAGAATCTTAAAGGTGAGATAATTTTCTGATTTGAAATTTGTGATTAAGGTTTATGGTTGCAGATAAGATGGATGAATCACATTCACCTAAAGGCTGAGCAGTGGAGGACAATGCGTGTCCTCAAGAGGGGAAGCAGAGTCAAGGGAAGGCTAGGAGAGAGAGAGCAACAGGAGAGTGCTCAAGAGGTTCTAGAGGCGTTGAACCAAACATTTGCCAAAGCATCGTATCCAAAGAAGCGATTGGTGAGGTAAGGGGCAGCAAGGAGAGCTGTTGCAAGAGGCTATAGTGCACCATGGTGAGTGAGAAACTCATGGAGAAGATGATCATGGAGGATCGTAGAAGAGGTTCGCAGGAATGCCAGCGTAGGTAAGATGACCGATAAATTCAAAGCAGGTGTCTGCGTAATGAAGGTACAATTGCAGGTACTAGAGGAATGGCTGCAAGAGCAGGAAAATCAGAAAGAAGGATGGATCTTTCCACTGAAGGGAAAGAGAGTGATTTGGAAACCATTGCAGATGAAGTTGAGGCAACGTGTGATTGCCTTATTGAAGGAGGAACTTAGAGTTCTTGTGCCAGAGATGGAATTTGAAGATTCCACACGCAGATCTGTTCAAAGGGAAGTGCTTGAGGAAGCAATCGAAACTGAAAAGTCTTGCGGTTTTAAAACTAATAAGTTGTGTATGTTTGTAGGTACAGTACAGGGAGATGAGAAAGCTTTAGAGTTTGTTCAAGAAGAGTTGAATCTGAAGTCTATTCAGATCAATGTTGAGATAGCCAGATCTCAGGAGGGAATGAAGACAAAGAATTCTAATCAGAGTATTAAAGCAGAAGAAGGAAGGCCATCTGATGATGAGTCAAGAGCTGGTGAAGGTATGGAAAATTGTGTAAAGTTTCCAAGTTCTACTCCTAATGAAATTGTTGAGTTGTATAGCAAACTGGATCTTCAGAGAAGAGAATTGGAGAGACAGAGGACTTATGTGCAGGATAGTTTGCTGAAGAAGCAAGATAAGAAATTTTTCATGAATGACAGTTATGAAGCAAAGGATGGAAAGAAGGAGAGACTAGCTGATAGTCTCATGGTGAATGCAAATCAGCATACTAATGTGCTAACAAAGAAGTTGGAAAGGAACTCAGAGCAGCATACTAAAGTGTTGCCAGAGGAAGCTGAGGAGAAAGCCAGTGGAGATTTTCTAAGTCCTGAAGAAGACTTGGAACCACAGAGAGAAAACTTGGTGACTAAATCAACAAGTGAGACCATTGGGTCTTGTGATTTTGAAGCTGACAGATTGATTGTGTTTACAGGTCATACAGAGGACAATCCATCACTTGGAATTGTCTTGGAAGAAGATGAACTGTTACAGAAAGAAGATGAGACAATCATGTCTCATGAGCAGAGGCTTGTTACCATGGGTGACAAGAAAAAGTTGGCTTGTCTGTATAGCCAAGAGAAGACTGTGGGGCGAAATTTTGGAACTGCTACAGTGTTAGAGGATGAGGCTACAGTATTTGCAAAACTTGATTTGATTGCCAGAATCAATCAAGATGATGATGGACAATTACTGAAGATTGTCGAAGGGGAAGATGAAGGTTATGCTGAAACTAATTTGCAGCATGTTGATGAAATTTTTGAGGAGAAATGGCTGAAATGTTTGCTGGAGACATTTGAACCAGAGAAAGAAGCGTACTGAAATAAATCGAGCCATAGATGAGCAGAATGCTGTGGGATTGTGGGTTGGAGGCAACATCTATGATGACAAAATTTGCCATCAGAAGTGAAAGCCACGCATTAGGTTCGATATATAGAGATTGAAAGCATCGAAGGACGATAAGTAAGGTGTCTCGTAGACAAAGCAGACAACAAAGAAGAAAGCAGAGTGGGAATTGCATAAAATAGCATGTGTGCGAGTATGAAAGCATAGCTGGAGGCAGGATGCAGCATAAGATATGGAAACCTGGGGAAAAGAAGCAAGCGACAGCAGATGATGACTTGCAGAACAAAGTATGGGATCCGGGAAGACAAGGACAAAGACTTAAAATGCATGATCAGGAGATCATGATCATTTTCAACCTTGGTAGTCTGATGCAGGAGCATTAGATGAAGAGGAAAATACTTTGTATTTTAAACTTAGGGGTTTTTAAGTTTCTAGAAGGGCTAGACTTTTATGAATGATTTGTGTGGGTTTATGTATTTTTAGTTAAATATTGTAAATAATTCTCAAATATGAGAGAAATTGGTCAGTTGAGGATGTAAAGGGATCAGAGATTTTAATTTAGAAATTAGTTTCATAAATTTTGGGTGAGAGAGGATCCTTAGGGATTCAAGAGTGATTTTAGGATTTGTTGAGCTATTTGAGGGTTTTTTGAGTGATTAAGGGGATTGAGCATTAAATTAGATCATTTTTAAAATTGTATAAATTATCAAGCCTCAAAGGCATTGAGATCAGAGAGAGTGTGAGTAGAGAGTAGGGGTTTCTACTTGGAAGCCTCCGGGCAGTTTGTAAAAGGGCCAATGATTGGAAATCAGGCCAAAGAAGAAGATTATTATGTAAGTGTTGTGTGTATTAATGCAGAAATTAATTTTCTGAAGATTGTGTCTTATTTCTAAGTTATGGGTTGTGCAATTAAATTTGGTTGGTGATTGATTGACTGTGTGAGATGGTGCATTAATTTTAATTGTGAAACTGGGTAAATCGATCACAAATTTGGATTGATTCTATACAAGAAGAAATTGGATGTAAATTGACTTTTGTAATCACTGGTTGAAAGAGGCACAATTCTTGTTTTTAACTCTAGAATTATATATGGAAATCGTTGCATAAAGGGTTATTGAAATTCGATTTGAAGAAATCGATATTGAATCTGGTTTTTACAGGAATTACTGATGTGTGAGGGACGCAGTGAGCTAATCTCTGAACTTTGAAGATGTATTGAATTATATGTTGCTGGAATCGATGTATTTAATTATATGTTGCTGGAATCAATTCCTTTAGTGGCATCGATTGAGAAATTCTGTTTGATTAAATTGTTGAATGTACATTAACCTGTTTGATTAAGTCGATGAGCAGAGGTTGATCCAAATTTGGATACGCTGAAGAGGACCGAGTTTGAAAAAAAGAGAAAACCCGATTTATATAAATCGATATTGAGATTCGATGCAGAGAATGCGTTTAATTAGAAGGCGAGGTTGTGACTGAGTTAACTCAAGGACGCAGAGTGATTCAGATGGTGATGGTAGCATGGACGTAGAGCGATGGACGCAGAGTTTTGTTGCTGGATATTACAATTAAACAGTGAAACCTGAACTGCGCTACAGAATTTCCAGATGGTTTCGATGGGTAATTGAAATCGATTTTTATTATTAAATTCATCCAAATCGGAATGAGGATTAAAAGCTTGGCGGTGAAAATCGAATGTTGAAGGAGCATTGGGTGCAAACGTTGAATTGGAGCGGCATTGATACAAAGGCCGGGGCGTAAAGCATTGAACGCATTCAGAAATTATGGTACTCTATTTTGCCGGATTGTTAAAATCTGAGTACGATATGATGGACAGGTATGTGATGTTGGCTTCGATTTCTAGTCAATAAAATCTAAACTTGATGTGGATTTCCGTTGCATGAGTGAAGGGCGCATATATAATGTAAACCTGTGGTAATGTTTTGATATGTGAGCATGGAAGCATACAGCGTTTTGGAAATAACGCTATTAGCATTATGGAAGTCGAAAAATGAATGCATTGGACAATTGATAAGTCAAGGTATGAATCAGTATTGCTTAAAAATTGAAAGTTGCTTGAAACTTGTAATCTGTTATTGAAGATCGATGTGTGGGCTAATGATAAGCATAAGCAATGTATTTACACTGGAAGTTTAATGGGTTTAAAGTCTGGGCTATTCATTTCAAGTGTTATAAGCTTTGGACTTATCATATATGGAATTTTATCTAAGTTTGAATGATGATTTGAAAAGCAACTTCATTTGAGAAACAACCTTGAATATGTGATTTAATGGGAATTTGGGTTGTGTAACCAATAAGTGATAAATAAAGGAGAAATCTTCCACTTATGTAATGGTTTGTTAATCACAATGAAATGATTTTATTATACACTAATTTTGAACCATATGTTGAAGAGCTTCCACATGAAAATGGTAGTGTGTGAAATTTTCCAGGCATTGATGTTTTGATTTGGGAAAATGCTGAGATGCATTTTTATATGCATGGTAGTAAAGATTATGGGTATTGCAGGGTTGGCCCTGCATCATTTTGGTATCAGAGCAGGAAGGTTCTGTTGAAATAGAAGATATTTGTTTTTCTGAATGAGTGCAGGAAGGTTCTGAAGAGTGTTTTATTTGAATGTGTTCTAAATCTGATATGCAAGCTACACAATTGCAGTGAACAGGATTGCAGAAATGAATGGAGGACAAGATCGTGCAGGATCTTAAAGGTGAGATAATTTTCTGATTTGAAATTTGTGATTAAGGTTTATGGTTGCAGATAATATGATGGCAGTGAACCTGACATTCAGCTAAAGGCTGGATAGGGAGGACAATTGCAGTGTCCTGAAGAGGAAGTGAGTTGAAGAGATAGCCTAGAGAGAGAGCAGAGCAGAGTGCTCAAGAGGTTCCAGAGGCAGTGAACCAGTACTTGCCAAAAGACCAGATCCAGTGAAGCGGATTGGTGAGGTAAGGGGCAGCAGGAGAGCTTGTTGTTGCAGAGGCTAGTGCAACTCATGGTGAGTGAGAAACTCATGGAGAAGATGATCATGGAGGATCATAGAAGAGGTTCAGAGGAATGCCACAGAGGTAATATGACTGATAAAGTCAGAGAAAGAGAAATTGCAGTAATGAAGGTACAATTGCAGGTACTAGAGGAATGGCTGCAAGAGCAGGAAAATCAGAAAGAAGGATGGATCTTTCCACTGAAGGGAAAGAGAGTGATTTGGAAACCATTGCAGATGAAGTTGAGGCAACGTGTGATTGCCTTATTGAAGGAGGAACTTAGAGTTCTTGTGCCAGAGATGGAATTTGAAGATTCCACACGCAGATCTGTTCAAAGGGAAGTGCTTGAGGAAGCAATCGAAACTGAAAAGTCTTGCGGTTTTAAAACTAATAAGTTGTGTATGTTTGTAGGTACAGTACAGGGAGATGAGCAAGCTTTAGAGTTTGTTCAAGAAGAGTTGAATCTGAAGTCTGTTCAGATCAATGCTGAGATAGCCAGATCTCAGGAGGGAATGAAGACAAAGAATTCTAATCAGAGTATTAAGGCAGAAGCAGGAAGACCATCTGATGATGAGTCAAGAGATGGTGAAGGTATGGAAAATTGTGTAAAGTTTCCAAGTTCTACTCCTAATGAAATTGTTGAGTTGTATAGCAAACTGGATCTTCAGAGAAGAGAATTGGAGAGACAGAGGACTTATGTGCAGGATAGTTTGCTGAAGAAGCAAGATAAGAAATTTTTCATGAATGACAGTTATGAAGCAAAGGATGGAAAGAAGGAGAGACTAGCTGATAGTCTCATGGTGAATGCAAATCAGCATACTAATGTGCTAACAAAGAAGTTGGAAAGGAACTCAGAGCAGCATACTAAAGTGTTGCCAGAGGAAGCTGAGGAGAAAGCCAGTGGAGATTTTCTAAGTCCTGAAGAAGACTTGGAACCACAGAGAGAAAACTTGGTGACTAAATCAACAAGTGAGACCATTGGGTCTTGTGATTTTGAAGCTGACAGATTGATTGTGTTTACAGGTCATACAGAGGACAATCCATCACTTGGAATTGTCTTGGAAGAAGATGAACTGTTACAGAAAGAAGATGAGACAATCATGTCTCATGAGCAGAGGCTTGTTACCATGGGTGACAAGAAAAAGTTGGCTTGTCTGTATAGCCAAGAGAAGACTGTGGGGCGAAATTTTGGAACTGCTACAGTGTTAGAGGATGAGGCTACAGTATTTGCAAAACTTGATTTGATTGCCAGAATCAATCAAGATGATGATGGACAATTACTGAAGATTGTCGAAGGGGAAGATGAAGGTTATGCTGAAACTAATTTGCAGCATGTTGATGAAATTTTTGAGGAGAAATGGCTGAAATGTTTGCTGGAGACATTTGAACCAGAGAAAGAAGTTGCAGGCATTGAAATAAATTTGCTTGAAGGTGATGAGCAAAAGAATGTTGCAGAGGGACAGGAAGTTTGGGAGGCAGCAACATCTATGATGACAGCTGAAGCAACAAGAAGTGAAATCAACAGCACTAGGTTGGACATAGAGATTGAAAGCATCAGAAGACTGATGATGAAGGTGTCTCAGAGACAGCAGACAACAACAAGAAAGCAGAAGAATTTAAGCAAGGGAAAGACAAAATCAGAGTATGAAAGCATAGCTGGAGGCAGGATGCAGCATAAGATATGGAAACCTGGGGAAAAGAAGCAAGCGACAGCAGATGATGACTTGTAGAACAAAGTATGGGATCCGGGAAGACAAGGACAAAGACTTAAAATGCATGATTAGGAGATCATGATCATTTTCAACCTTGGTAGTCTAATGCAGGAGCATTAGATGAAGAGGAAAATACTTTGTATTTTAAACTTAGGGGTTTTTAAGTTTCTAGAAGGGCTAGGCTTTTATGAATGATTTGTGTGGGTTTATGTATTTTTAATTAAATATTGTAAATAATTCTCAAATATGAGTGAAATTGGTTAGTTGAGGATGTAAAGGGATGAGAGATTTTAATTTAGAAATTAGTTTCATAAATTTTGGGTGAGAGAGGATCCTTAGGGATTCAAGAGTGATTTTAGTATTTGTTGAGCTATTTGAGGGTTTGTTGAGTGATTAAGGGGATTGAGCTTTAAATTAGATCATTTTTAAAATTGTATAAATTATCAAGCCTCAAAGGCATTGAGATCAGAGAGAGTGTGAGTAGAGAGCAGGGGTTTCTACTTGGAAGCCTCTGGGCAGTTTGTAAAAGGGCCAACGATTGGAAATCAAACCAAAGAAGAAGATTATTATGTAAGTGTTGTGTGTATTAATGCATAAATTAATTTTCTGAAGATTATGTCTTATTTTTTAAGTTATGGGTTGTGCAATTAAATTTGGTTGGTGATTGATTGACTGTGTGAGATGGTGCATTAATTTTAATTGTGAAACTGGGTAAATCGATCACAAATTTGGATTGATTCTATACAAGAAGAAATTGGATGTAAATTGACTTTTGTAATCACTGGTTGAAAGAGGCACAATTCTTGTTTTTAACTCTGGAATTATATATGGAAATCGTTGCATAAAGGGTTATTGAAATTCGATTTGAAGAAATCGATATTGAATCTGGTATTTACAAGAATTATTGATGTGTGAGGGACGCAGTGAGCTAATCTCTGAACTTTGAAGATGTATTGAATTATATGTTGCTAGAATCGATGTATTGAGTTATATGTTGCTGGAATCAATTCCTTTAGTGGCATCGATCGAGAAATTTTGTTTGATTAAATTGTTGAATGTACATTAACCTGTTTGATTAAGTCGATGAGCAGAGGTTGATCCAAATTTGGATACGCTGAAGAGGACCGAGTTTGAAAAAAAGATAAAACCCGATTTATATAAATCGATATTGAGATTCGATGCTGAGAATGCGTTTAATTAGAAGGCGAGTTGGTGACTGCGTTAACTCAAGGACGCAGAGTGCTTCAGATGGCGATGGTAGCATGGACGCAGAGTGATGGACGCAGAGTTTTGTTGCTGGATATTACAATTAAACAGTGAAACCTGAACTGCGCTGCAGAATTGCCAGATGGTTTCGATGGGTAATTGAAATCAATTTTTATTATTAAATTCATCCAAATCGGAATGAGGATTAAAAGCTTGGCGGTGAAAATCGAATGTTGAAGGAGCATTGGGTGCAAACGTTGAATTGGAGCGGCGTTGATACGAAGGCCGGGGTGTAAAGCATTGAACGCATTCAGAAATTATGGTACTCTATTTTTCCGGATTGTTAAAATCTGAGTACGATATGATGGACACGTATGTGATGTTGGCTTCGATTTCTAGTCAATAAAATCTAAACTTGATGTGGATTGTCGTTGCATGAGTGAAGGGCGCATATATAATGTAAACCTGTGATAATGTTTTGATATGTGAGAATGGAAGCATACAGCGTTTTGGAAATAACGCTATTAGCATTATGGAAATCGAAAAATGAATGTGTTGGACAATTGATAAGTCAAGGTATGAATCAGTATTGCTTAAAAATTGAAAGTTGCTTGAAACTTGTAATCTGTTATTGAAGATCGATGTGTGGGCTAATGATAAGCATAAGTAATGTATTTACGCTGGAAGTTTAATGGGTTTAAAGTCTGGGCTATTCATTTCAAGTGTTATAAGCTTTGGACTTATCATATATGGAATTTTATCTAAGTTTGAATGATGATTTGAAAAGCAAATTCATTTGAGAAACAACCTTGAATATGTGATTTAATGGGAATTTGGGTTGTGTAACCAATAAGTGATAAATAAAGTAGAAAGCTTCCGCTTATGTAATGGTTTGTTAATCACAATGAAATAATTTTATTATACACTGATTTTGAACCATATGTTGAAGAGCTTCCGCATGAAAATGGTAGTGTGTGAAATTTTCCAGGCATTGAGGTTTTGATTTGGGAAAATGCTGAGATGCATTTTTATATGCATGGTATTAAATATTCTGGGTATTGCAGGGTTGGCCCTGCATCAATGGCTAAAGTGGATTACACACCAACTACTTCGTGGTTCCAATGTGGGAACCCTACCCATCGGGAGCCTGCCCACTGTGAGGTTGTTGTAACTTGTTATCCTACAATGGGTGGCATGACAAGGAGCATCTGTTTTGGCGTGGACCCATAGTAATGACTGGTGTGTCTCTAAATTAGACGTAAAATAAGGCCCATCTAACCTTTCTTAAGCCCATCTGCCTTCCTTGTGCACATGAATATATATATTAAATATCTCCTTCTACACTTAATAATGTCTTCTTATGCTTTAATATTTTCTTAGGAAGGTTTAAAGGTAATTGCATATTTTTTCCTAATATTGGTTATTTTTGTAGAATATTGTGGGAATATTTGGCAGATTATGTAGATTCGGAGGAGATAATGTAGGGACTTGCTCCCTACCACTGGAAGATCAAGATTGGAGAATAAATGAGCAGAATGTCAGAAAATTCTGGAGACATAAAGGAGAAATTATAGGAGGATTGTCCACCCTCATTAACTCTCAAAGGTAGCCAAAGGATCCGAAAGATTCTCTCCAGCAATTCGAGTTCTAGAGGCAGCCAAGCAACTCCAAGAGGAGAGCATTCAATCTTTGTTTACTTGGAGTCAAGTGGACTCAATCACCCCGAAGATTCTCGCCAACAATTCGAGTTCCAAAGGTAGCCAAGCAACTCTAAGAGGAGAAAACCCAATCTTTGTTTACTTGGAGTCAAGTGGACTCAATCACCCCGAAGATTATCTCCAACACTTCGAGTTCCAGAATTAGCCAAGCAACTCAAAAAGGAGAGCACTCAATCTATGTTTACATGGAGTCAAGTGGACTCAATCACCATTTTCAAGGGAGTTTTTGGTAGCTGCCCTGTAGAATAAATAAAGCATAGCTAGAGCTAGGAGTTGTCAGTCGATTCTTTGATTCCATTTTGGGGAATTTTGCTGCAAGTTATTAAGCTTTTTATTGTACTTAGTGATTAGACTTTCATAAATGTAACAAAGCTATTTTCTTCCTGAAATGAGCAAACATACTCCATTTTACTGATTTAGTTCCAAAGAGTTGGGCTCGTGGGTTAGGGCCCAACCCATCTGCCTCAGCTTCTATGTCATTGTCATCCTTTCCTTTCTATTATTTAGCTAGTTTTATTTCTGATATGTTCATTGTTGTTATAGTTTTTTGTTGTAGATTTAATTTGTTTATCTACGTTGTAGAATAGTTGATGAACTCCATAAAATTGTGAGGCAGCCTTCCCCTCTCATCTCTATTGATAGAACTCAAGGAGGGTAGACCTTCCCGCAGACCAAAAATGCTTTCTGGGTTATGATTCTCTATTTCTAGGACTAGGCTATAATTGTTTTGTGTCTTTAGCATGCACTGTCCATCTTTCTTGCATAACTCGGCAGTTTAATTGCAGGCACAGGTAGCCACGGAGAAGTTCATTGGCGCATTCTCGCTTCATTTTCCATCTCTGTCTTCACAGCCTCAACACAGTTGTTACGCCTCCATTCCCCTCCTTTCTCTTCTCATCAGCTGTCGTGCCCCTTTTTTATTCACAAAACACTTCAAAACGCTAAAAGTTTGACCTCTACCCTCGCTCCTCAAACTTCCCGCTACCGTACATCGCAATCGCACTGCGCAACCTTTTTCCCTTTTTCCCTTAAGACTTACCACGATCTCTTTCTACAATCGCACATCACACTTTGCAATCGTTTCCCTTTTTCCTTTAATAAATTACTGCTCCCGACGCCGATTTCAATATTCGCCACATCGCAAATCGCTCACCGCAACATTTTTCCTTTTCTTTAACACTTACCGCTCTTTTCTGCCAATTATGATATTGTTATCGCACTTTGTCGCCAGTCCTACCGCCACGCCATCACTATCGCAAATTGCATTTCGCAGTTTTTCTCCCCATCGCAAATCGAACTTTTTATTCGGTTCCTTTAACACTTACCGCTCCTACCTGCCGATTGCGATATTGCGATCGCACTCTGCCACTGATCCCACCGCCACGTCACCCATCGTAAACCGCACTTCGCTCCTGCTCCGGAACTGTACTCTTTCTTCTCTACCATCGCACTTTTCAAAACATTATGCTCCAAAGCCTTTTTGCGCTGTAATGAATTTTTATAAGGTTTAACCCCGCTATTTCCACTTCTAAGCGTTGTTTCATGCGTTAAGCCCTCCATTAGCCTCTTTAGCCCTTTTCCCTCCAAACTGCAAGCACACTCCTTCAAATTAGAATTAGGTCATGAATAATTGCACAGATAGGAGCATGATAGATAGAGTGGGGTATGTTTAGCCGATTGGCCAAGTTAAGTGCGATTTAAATTAGTTTCATTTCTATCATTTCCTTTCTACAAATTAAATTAGTTTCATTTCTGTCATTTCCTTTCTGCCATTTCTTTTCAACAATTTATATTAGTTTCCTTTATGCCATTTCTTTTCAGAAAGTTAAATTAGTTTCCTTCCTGTCATTTCTTTTCAGCAATTTAATTTAGTCTCTTTCTGTCATTTCCTTTCTGCAATTTATTTTAGTCTCATTGAAGTGTGACAGACTTCACTGAGAACCCCTAGAAGTAGCACCCTTTCGTAAAGCGGAAGAGGATGACATGAATAAGATGCATCTGTTGTGTATATAGCATTGTCATCTCCAAGTTTGTACGAACCCCGGGTTGATAAAGTAAAGTAGGGCCACCCCTAGAAGTTGCAGCACTCTTGGTGCAATACTAGGGCTCACCACTTTTTGACGCAGTTGCTGGGGAAGTGTCTAGTAGATGCTTTGATTTTATTTTTAGCATTCTTTTCTGCTTTCCTTTCTTTTCATGCCATTTCAGAAATATTAAAAAAAAATAGGAGTGGTGCAGTAAGAACCACATCACCATACAATTTTGAAGGTAGAAGAGATGGATGGATATGATGACAATGAAGAAGATCTTATTGGGTTTCCCATTCAATATATCGACATCAGTGTACATATGATGAACATCCCTCTATCTTTCCTTCCCAACTTCCATGGTATGAGGACAGAGGATCCGGAAACATTTCTCTTTGAATTTGAGATACTTTGTAGGTCATATGGCTACTTATCACACACTCAAAGACTGAGATTGTTGCCTGCAACATTGAAGGATGTAGCTCTTAAATGGTTCATGAGTCTAGGTACTAATTCAATAAGATAATGGAATGATATGCAAAATGTATTTCTAGAAAAATACAAAGATTGTGATCTTAGAGAAGAAATTTTTAGAATGAACCAAGAAGAAGATGAGAGCCTTGAGGATCTAAGAGAGAGGTTCATGTATAATGTTAAGAGGGAAAAAATGCATCAAGTAGGATTTGACACACTAAAAACCCTCTTACTTAGAACAATTAGGGATGAGTGGATTGATCTCCTTAATCTCATGAGTAAGGGAGATGTATATCAATTTTCATTTGAAGAAATTTCTGAAACATGCAAGCGCATATCAAGAGGAAGGGAAAGTAAGTAAATCAGCATCAACATTGGTAAGGCAAGATGAACTTGGAAATTTGCTTGACAACTTTAAAACATAAATTCTTAGCAATTTAAGTGAACAAGTAGAAATTTTAAGAATGAAACATTAGAAAAAAAATAAGATGATGATATTTTTGTTATCCATGTAGAATCATATCTACTAATTGTTGTTCATCATTACCTAGGTTTAATGAAGTTTACCAGGAAGACAATGGAGCAAGGAGATCACCAAAGAAGTTATGTTATGTAGCTCCATGGAGACCATGGAAGCCTAGTCAACTTGATATGATGCAAGGACCCACTTCACAATTTCAATATTATTCACATCCATCTCAAACTAATTGGGACACACTCCCTCCTTGGCAACCTTGGCCATCTCAACCCCAAAACCAATATTGGCAACATGGTTGGCAAGGTCCTTGTTGGGAAAATCCTCAACATCCTTAATATTTCCCTCAATATCCTCCATACCCGACTCCATGTTATCCCTACCATCCACATCCACCACAACCAGAGCCTCAAACACATCCATCTCATATATCCACCCCCACTCAACTACATGTACCACCATTTCCAAACCCATACAATGAAGTATCTCAGCTCACTTACAATGTTGAGGTACAACACTACCAAACATATCCTCTTGATCTAAATGGTTTGCATCTTAGTTCAAGAAAGGTATTGCAGAGAGGATATTTTCTTAATGTCATTGAAGGACAACATCAAGAAGAAAAAGATCCAAATGAGGAGATCAAAAGATCGAGGGTTGCACTTGATGAAGAGCATAAATCAGAATTAGATGTTGAGAAATTTCCCTCATGTTTACCAGCATTACCTCCATGTGTTCAAGAGAACAATCAGCAAAAAGAGGAATATTTGACTGCCATAATAGAAGAGGACATCCAAGGTGATCCAACTCTGCAAATGAACCAGGGGAATCACAACTATATTGACATATGGTTCCAAACAATCATTAAGTTTCAGCAACACAATCTTCTCCAATAGTACTTGATACAATCCCAGTCAAAGAAATTAGTCTCTCATATTCAAGTATGTGTCAAAGCATGTATTCCAAGTGTGCACATGATTTTATCTGTCATGCTGATGTGTACATGGCTCCATTGGAAGTATTCCTATACTTGAAAAATCTTTTGTTTTTTTCAAGTAGAGTAGGAAAGTGAAAAAGAAAAAGAATAAAAAGAATAAAAGGGAAAGAATAAAATCTCAAGTGAAATCCTCTTTTCAGACATCTAAGATTGGCCCATTGATTGAAAACCTCCATGAGGCGGTCATGGGATTGAAAAAAAAAAGAGAAAAATAAAAGATCTTAGGTGAAAACCTCCTTTAAGGCTCCTAGGCAGACCTTCTAGTTGAAAACCTCATTGAGGCAGCTAGTAGGCCTTAAAATAAAAATCCATGTATCTCTCTCTAATGAATGCAAGTGCTCTCCAACCTTTGCAAGCAGAAAAAACAGCAAGTTGGCACAAAAAGAAAATTCGGTCAACACCCTGGTTAAAGATAGTCAAACTTGGACTTCCTCCTCCTGTGCTCAGAATCTCCAAAAGAACCTCAAGCAAATTATCACATGCAGCTTCAGAACCACTGAAGCCAACTTCAACAGTCATATCAACAGCTTTAATACCACCTGCAAAAACAAATCAATGGTAAGGCTCGTATGCAATCATCTAACCCTTTCTTCGAATCTATTTTAGCTTAATAAAAAATTAAAAAGTGTGAGAAGGAAAGTTTTTTTATATAGCCAAAATCAGTAGCAGAGCAACCTCAGCCTTATCTAGCAACTAGCCTCACTTTTTCCACCAATAAAAGGAACAAGACAAAAGTAAAAAGGACTTCAGAAAGTGGGCAGTAAGGAGTTCATTGTAATAGAAGATAAGGAATGCCAAGGGATAACCAAGGGTGAACTCAGTTCATAGAAAAAATAACTGTGAGTTTACTTTGCATGCAATAATAATAATAATAGAAATAAAAAAGAAAAGAAAAAATCAAATAAAAGGTGGATCCACCACCTCTTGGCATGCAAAACAGATTTTCTTAACGCATATGAGGACCTCCATGAAGCACCTACAAGAATAATAGCAAGAAGATTAGCAGGAGGAGCAACGCATGGGCCAATAAACAGAAAATGAAATAAGCTAGCATGCAGGAAAAACCATAAGGCGGGGAGGATGAATAGGTTTCTCAAAGGATGAACAACAGTTTCAGTAGGGGGGTGATGATGGGCCTCTAAATTAGACATAAAATAAGGCCCATCTAACCTTTCTTAAGCCCATATACCTTCCTTATGCACATGAATATATATATTAAATCTATCCTTCTACACTTAATAATGTTTTCTTATGCTTTAATATTTTCTTAGGAAGGTTTAAAGGTAATTGCATATTTTTGCCTAATATTGGTTATTTTTGTAGAATATTCTGAGAATATTTGGCAGATTATGCAGTTTTGGAGAAGGAGATAATGTAGGGACTTGCTCCCTACCATTGGAAGATAAATATTGGAGAATAAATGAGCACAATGTCAGGAAATTATGGAGACAGCAAGGAGAAATTATAGGAGGATTTTCCACCCTCCTTAACTCTCAAAGGCAGCCAAAGGATCCCAAAGATTCTCTCCAACAATTCGAGTTCCAGAGGCAGCCAAGAAACTCTAAGGGGAGAACACTCAATCTTTGTTTACTTGGATTCAAGTGGACTCAATCACTTCGAAGATTCTCTCCGGCAATTCGAGTTCCAGAGGTAGCCAAGAAACTCCAAGAGGAGAGCACTCAATCTTTGTTTACTTGGAGTTAAGTGGACTCAATCACCCCAAAGATTCTCTCCAGCAATTCGAGTTCCAGAGGCAGCCAAGCAACTCAAAGAGGAGAGCACTCAATCTATGTTTGTTTGGATTCAAGTGGACTCAATCACCATTTTCAAGGGATTTGTTGGTAGCTACCCTGTAGAATAAATAGAGCAGAGCTAGAGCTAGGAGGAGTCAGTCGATTCTTCGATTCCATTTTGGGAAATTTTTATGCAAGCTATTAAGCTTTTTATTGTATTCAGTGATTAGACTTTTAGAAATTTAACAAGGCTATATTCTTCCTAAAATGAGCAGACATACTCCATTTTACTGATTTAGTTCTAGAGAGTTGGACTCGTGGGTTAGGGCCCAACCCATATGCCTCGTCTTCTCTGCCATTGCCATCCTTTCCTTTCTGTTATTTAGCTAGTTTTGTTTCTGATATGTTCATTGTTGTTATAGTTTGTTGCTGTAGATTTAATCTGCTTATCTGCAATGTAGAATAGTTGATGAACTCCATAAAAATGTGAGGCAACCTTCCCCTCTCATCTCTGTCGATAGAGCTCGAGGAGGGTAGACCTTCCCACAGACCAAAAATGCATTATGGTTTATGATTCTTTGTTTCTAGGACTAGGCTAAAATTGTTTTTTGCCTTTAGCATGCACTTTCCATTTGTCCATCTTTCACTCTAGGATGTCGCGGACCTGTTGGAGGACATGCTGGATGTATATGTGTTGTCGATGTGCAGCCTACCAGTGCCCTCGCCCACTCATTTCTATTACACCTGTAAGCACGTTTCAATAATTTTTTTTGTAACACAATTCAAAGGCCTGTAGCCGCCACATCTCTTCTCAAAGATAAGCATACTAGCGCCCTAGCTATTTATTTACATTATGTCTGTAAGCACATTTCAGTAATTTGATTTTAATAAAAGGAGGCATTATTTCCACTGCATCTTTGTTTTCATGGTTAGATGTGTATTTTGTTGTGTTCCTACATAAATCCGGATCAGTGGTATCAGAGCGAGTCTGCTCTATCTTTGTTTTTCTTTGCATGTCCCCAACACGATTAGGGTATAAGGAGTTAGGGCTTGATCTGGTTGAACCGTTGCAAGATCAGCCTCGCAAACCTCGACGACCCCCCATGGCGGAAGGAAAGAAAGACGAGAGAGCAGGAGATCCTATCAAAATATTGCTCAAGGAGGCCCTCGAGAAACAAAGGAACACGATGATGGATAACTTTGCTCAGATCCTTCAACGATTTCCCACCGATGGCACATCTACATCCAGCACATCCGCCAACACATCTATGACATCTTGGACAAATCCAATACCAAGTTCAGCAGAATTTGACCCCCCATGGAAGAACTTTGGGGACCATTACTTCCTAAGGAGGGAGGAATGATCCAGGTGGATATCGGTGGCCGCCCACCTATTCCATTTGGACCCACACCATCAATTCTTTCAGTTTTTCACTTCCAGTAGCTTACTATTTTTAGCAGGTTTTCGGGTCCTGCACTCCCAGAGCCGTTTTGGGGCCCTAATGATCCAGGTGGATATTGGTGGCCACCAACCTATTCCATTTGAACCCCCACCATCAGTTCTTTATGTTTTTAAGTTTCATCACAACTCACTATTTGTAGTAGTTTTTCGGGTTTTGAACTTTCGAAGCTGTTTTGAGGCCCTAAACGACGTTTTTTGGGAAAACCGGGAGCAACACGAGTTCATGGACCGATGTTTCCCACACCGAAATTTTTACTCCTCGGATTGATATTTCTAACGAGCTATTGAGCGCGTCAAACGGAGATCAGATGCCAAAGTTACGTCCCCGGGAAGTTGAAACACCAATTTACCCAAACGGGACCCACAGTTTTGGCGCTTCATCTCCTATGGTTAGGTTTTTGGACATTTTGGGTTTTACATTATTTCTCAACAATAAATAGGCCTTCGAGCCTCATTGTAACACAGTGGAGAGGCCTAGAGTCGTCACATCACTTCTCAGGGATACGCTACCAGTGCCCTCGCCCGCTCATTTCTATTACTCCTGTAAACATGTTCAAGTCATTTGTTTTGTAACACAGTTCAGAGGCCTGTAGCCGCCACATCTCTTCTCAAAGATAAACCTACCAGCGCCCTAGTTTTTTATTTACATTATGTCTGTATTCACATTTCAGTAATTTGATTTTAATAAAAGAAAGCATTATTTATGATGCATCTTTGTGTTCATGGTTATGTGTATTATGTTGCGTTCCTGTATAAATCCAGATCACAGGCGCAGGTAGCCACGGGGAAGTTCATTAGCACCTTCCCGCTTCATTTTCCATCTTTGTCTTCACGGCCTGAACATTGTTGTTACGCCTCCATTCCCCTCCTTTCTCTTCTCATCAGTTGTCGCATCCCTTTTTTATTCACAAAACACTTCAAAACGCTGAAAGTTTGACCTCCACCCTTGCTCCTTGAGCTTCTCGCTATCGTACATCGCAATCGCACTGCGCAACATTTTTCCCTTTTTCCCTTAAGACTTACCGCAATCCCTTTTCGCAATTGCACATCGCAATTCGCAATCGTTTCCCTTTTTCCTTTAAGAACTTACTTCTCCCAACGCCGATTGTGATATTCGCCACATCACAAATTGCTCACCGCAACCTTTTTCCTTTTCTTTAACACTTACTGCTCTTTTATGTCGATTGGGATATTGTCGGTCCTACTACCACGCCATCCCTATCGCAAATCACATTTCGCAGTTTTCATCCCCATTGCAAATCACAAATCGCACTTTTTATTTGGTTCCTTTAACACTTACCGCTCCTGCCTGCCGATTGCGATATTGCGATCGAGCTCTGCCATCGGTCCCACCGCCACGTTACTCATCGCAAACCGCACTTCGCTCCCGCTCTCGAACTATACTCCCGCTTCTCCGCCATCGCACTTTTCAAAACATTCTGCTCCAAATCCTTTTTTCACTATAATGAATTTTTATAAGATTTAACTCCGCTCTTTCCACTTCTAAGCCTTGTTTCATGCGTTAAGCCCTCCATTAGCCTCTTTAGCCCTTTTCCCTCCAAACTGCAAGCACACTTCTTCATATTAGAATTAGGTCATGAATAACTGCATAGATATGAGCATGATAGATAGAGTAGGGTGTGTTTATCCGATTGGCCAAGTTAAGTGCGATTTGAATTAGTTTCATTTCTGCCATTTCCTTTCTGCAAATTAAATTAGTTTCATTTTTGCGATTTCTTTTCAGCAATTCAGATTAGTTTCCTTTCTTCCATTTCTTTTCATCAAGTTAAATTAGTTTCCTTCCTATCATTTCTTTTCAGCAATTTAATTTAGTCTCTTTCTGTCATTTCCTTTCTGCAATTTATTTTAGTGTCATTGAAGTGTGACAGACTTCACTGAGAACCACACCCTTTCGTAGAGCAGAAGAGGATGACATGAATAAAATGCATCTGTTGTGTATATAGCACTGTCACCTCCAAGTTTGTACGAACCCCGGGTTGATAAAGTAAAGTAGGGCAGCCCCTGAGAGTTGCAGCACTCTTGGTGCAATACCAGGGCTCACCAATGACGTGGATATGCCACAAGGTCAGGTGGAGACCACATGGGTGCCATGTAGTGCCCTGGTGATGATGTGGACCCTTCTAATTTCGAAAACCTCTAATGAGCATAAATTGCAATATGGGATTCGTATTGAGACAAAATCTATATTGTCATAAAACTTTCGGTGAGTTGGTCATGATTGTGATGTTAAAATTAACTTCCGCAAAATTTGAAAAGTGAGGTTTTTTCTAATCCCATCTTAATAACTAATCTTGGAGATTGATTCAAACACACAACACCTCCCACATCCCAAGAAAAGCCAAGGGGGTGGGAGGGAGTGTTATAGAGTGGTATCAAAGTGAAGGTTCAACACTGGACTTGAAGGGGCTCACACACAAGGGATAAAATTTAATCTGATAGTTTAATTGGTATATATATATATATATATATATATATATATATATATATATATATATATATATATATATATACTGATTTTAGACTTACACCTAATGTGATTACTAGTCTAATATATTCCTAATATGTTATTATGTTTTCTTACCTACATACTAACATAGGATTTGATTTTGCAACCAACTTTGTATCAACAAGCTTAGTGCAGATATTCTAAGGTGATGAGTGAATATATTTATTTGTGTTTAACTTAGCTAGTAATTGTATGTGTGTAGCAGCACATAAAATGAGAAAATTTCCAACAAGAAATAAAGGAATGAGTAGCAGAATGGTAGAGTACAGCATGTTCAAATCCTATCATCGTCAAGAAGAGGACTCATTCAGAAAAAGGTCAAAGAAAAATTCCACTTGTTGGATTGATACCTTCAAGAGTTTGAGAGTTGAATTGAGAAATTTCAAAGAAGATAATGAAAGGATTTTCAGAGCACGAGAAAGGAAAGCAAAGGTGAATATAGTAATTTTGTAGATTTTATCTGTAAAGACAAAAGCAGCATGAGTTTGGTGCCAACTATCTAGGCGGGAACAATCCAAGCAAATCCCATTTGATATTTAAAATCAGGGATTGGAATAGGTCAAATGCAAGAAATTCAAGAACAATGAATTGGAAAGCAAGTGAAGACACAATGAGAGAATAAACCCCACTCAACACCCATTAAAGAGATTCAAGCATCTAGAACCGGTTGTTTAGTTTTATAACCAGAGAACGCCGCCAGCCAAGGAGAAGTGAGAAGAGCTCTATGTCATAGGAGTTCAAGAAAGCAAAGTTCCCTACCTTTAATGGATAAATGAAGAAGGCTAAAGAGGCAGAATCCTGGCTACGGAAATACTTGAGAAATTTTAAGGGAATTAGAGAAAAGAAGTTATCATGGAGAAATTTTGAAAATTATTGATGTGAGAAGTCCCTTTCTTTGCAAAACTATGACAACAAAATTAAAGAGTTCCACAAACATAAGCTAGAGAAACCCGCTTTGGATGCTTATACTAATAATTTTTTGGAGTTGTTGAGGTATGTTCCATATATCAAGGATGAGAAGGTGAAGATCCAGACATACCTTTGCGAGTTACCACAGTCCTACCAAGACATGATTGAATTTGATGAGGCAAGGATGTTGGAGGATACCATCTAAAAGGATAAGTATATCTATGATCAATCCAAGCATAGGGTTGAATTTTTATTACACTTGAAGAATAAGGGAAGAAATAATTTTAAAGGAAATGAACCAAAATCATTTAAATATAAGGAAGGAAAAATTATAAATTCACCACTCCTTCTAAGGGTCAAATCTAGTAGAATTTCGTTGTTGCCAAGAGAGATGACCTACTAAATCAGTGAGAGAAGAGGTCGAGAATCCTAGGATAAGGTAGTTACAATGTTTGGGATGTGGGGAGAACCACATGTGGAAGGATTTCCCTCACCAACAACAAAACAACAAGAGGTTTTACAATGTCCAACATGCAGCAACTATGAATGATGTGGCTCAAAGATTTCCTTGAATTTAAGTGGCATTGGACAACAAACCTAAGTGATTGAGATGGAAGGTATGGTCGCCAACCTTCATGTTTCAATTTTAATCAATATAGGTTGAAATTTTAGTTATATCAATCCAAAATTTTCTGAGATGTGTAACTTGGAAAACAAGCCCCATGCAAAGCCACGGTTGGCCCAAATAGCCACATGAGTCAAAAATAAATAGGATTGGGTGGAGTTGTGATACCTAGAGCTAAGAAAAATTCCCACAAATGCGGCCCTCCATTTAATATCATTAGGTTTGTATGAAATTTTGATAGGCATGGATTGGTTGGCATCCCACTGACATAAGGTGGATTGCTATAGCAAGTATTTGGAATGTCGCAGTGATGAAGGTGAATAAATAATACCTCATGGAGTGAGGAAGCATGTTGTTGTCAGGAAAATCTCAATGCTACAAGTAAAGAAGTGTAGTCGAAAGGGATGTTCCCAATATGTGGTCCAAGTGACTAGCATGACAGAGAGTAGTGCACCCAAAATAAAATATCACCTTGTTTGAGATTTGTTCAACGATGTGTTTCTAGAAGAAATCCTTGAATTACCACCCAAAAGAGAACTTGATTTCCCTATTGAGTTTATTCCTGAGGCAGTTCCAGTTTGAAAATCTCGGTATCGAACAAGTACAATAGAATTGGTAGAATTAAAATTGTAGCTCAAATAAATGTTGGATAAGGGATATATCAAACCCAAGTTATCACCTTGGGGAGCCCTAACATTGTTTGTGAAGAAGAAGGATGGCACGTTGTAACTATGCATTGGTTACTAGAAGCTAAATAAATCCATAATGGAAAACAAGTACTAATGGCCCAAAATCGATGACCTATTCCATCAGTTGAGAGGGGTTGCAATGTTCTCTAAGATATATTTGAGATCTAATTACCATTAGGTATGAATTAAGGATGAAGACATCCACAATGCAACATTCAGAACAAGGTATGGACACTACAATTTTTTAGTGGTATCAATTTGGCTCACAAATGCTCCAACCACATGAATGTGCATGATGAACAATGTCCTCGAGCCATATTTGGACAAGTTTGTATTGGCTTTTATGGATGACATCCAGGTTTAATCGAAAACTAGAGAAGAGTGTGAATATAATTTAAATGAAGCATACATTATATGCCAAGCTCACTAATTTGACTTCTTCCAATCACAAGTTCAATACTCGGGGCATGTCATTTCACAGGAAGGAGTGGTTGTGGACGTCGAAAATATTAATTCCATAATGGAGTGGCCCAATCCTCAAATATCACAAAGGTTAGATACTCCATGGGATTAGTTTGATATTACCGATGGCTCATTCGATATTTTTCAAATATTGGGCATCCAATCACAACATTGCAAAAGAAATGAGTTAAATTTCAATGGACATCAAAGTGTGCAGCCAATTTTCAACAACTCAAGAAATTACTCACACATGCACCTATTTTGAGGATAGCATACCCTCAAAAGTATGTCTTGGTCTACACATATGCATGTAAGGAAGGACTAGGAGAAATCTTGATGCAAGAAGGACATGTAGTCTATTATGAATCAAGAAAAGTAAATGAGACTAAAAATAACTATGTCACTCATGACCTGGAGCTTGTAGCAATGGTGCATGCATTAAATATGTGGAGGCACTACTTACTGGGAGAAAGTTTTTGTTGATGTCAGATCAAGGAGGGTTCAAATACTTTTTTTATCAACCCAAACTAAATGCAAGATAAGCAAGATGGTTAGCTCTAATCAATGGCTTTAATTTTGAGATCAAGCATATTAAGGGTAAGGAGAACAGAGTCACAGATGCACTTAGTAGAAGTCTACAAGTGACTCACTTTGCAGCAATATGCACTTGTGAAGTTTACATCAAAGAAAGGATAAAAAAGGCATTGATACATGATGAAAATTTCCAACATGTGAAGGAATGCTTACAACAAGAACTAGAGGGATCAATAAGCAAGAATTGCAAGCTCATTGATTATGGTATGTTGTTATTCAAAGGCAAATAGTATGTGCCTTGTGTAACCGACTTGAAGAAGCTTATAATGGATGAGTTTCATAGGAGACCTTATTCAAGTCATCCTAGTTATCAGAAAATGCATATTATTGGTCAGGAATGAAGAAGGAGATTGTTGAATACATTGTCAGGTTCCTAGAATACCAACAAGTCAAAGTGGAATGCAGGCACCCAGCAGGATTGCTACAACCAATCCCAATCCATGAGCGGATGTGGGAAGTCATATATATGGACTTCATCATAGGATTTACAAGGACATCCAAGCAACATGATTCCATTATGATGGTAGTGGACAACTTGAGTAAGGTAGCTCACTTTATAGCCATCAAGTCCACCCACAAGGTCATTGATATAGCTCAAATTTTCATGAAGGAAATATTCAAATTGCATAGCATACCCAAGAATATAATCTCATATGGGGATGCAAATTTCACTTTCAGATTTTGGAGGGCATTGTTTGCTAGTTTTAGGACCCAACTAGCTTTTAGTATATCATATAATCCTCAAACATATGGCCAAACTAAAAGAGCGAACAAAAATTTAGAGAACATGTTGAGGATGTAAGTCATGCATTAGCCAAAGAGATTAGAAGAGTTCCTGCCATTGGTTGAATTTGCATATAACAATGGGTACCAAGAGTCACTGAAGGTGAGCCCTTTCAAGGAATTATATGGTAAAAAATGTAACACTCCCCATTAGCTGGGATGATCCACTGAACAGATTTATTCTTGGACTGGATATGCTAAAAGAAATGAAGCGAGAAGTGCTCAATATTAGGAAAAAATTGAAGGCATCCTAGGACAGGAAAAAGTGTTATGCAAACCATCAAAGAATTTACCATAAAGAATTCCAAGTGAGAGAAAATTTATATCTCCACATTGTACCAAGGAAGAGCCCACTGAAAGTGGGGTCTTGTGTTAAAGTTGACACCTAGATTTTATGGACCATTTCAAATTTTGGAAAAAGTGGGACCAATGGCTTATATATTGGCCTTGCCACCCACATTGAAATAACATGATGTTTTGCACATCTCTTTGCTTAAGAAGCATATATGTGACACTCATCATGTAGTTGAATAGTCTGTGATGCATGTGGAACTCGAGGGAGAATTCCAACCAGAACCACTGTGCATCATGGATTGGAGACAAACCACACTTTGGAATTGAGTAATAGTGCAAGTTAAGGTGGAATGGAAGCACTTTGGACCAAATGAAGCAACTTGAGAGATGGCAGATCAAATGAAAGTACTCTACCCATTTTTGTTTAATAATGTATAAATAGATGTAAGAGTTGAAAATATTTACTTTGTTTTATGTTATATAAAACACCAAGAATAATGTTCCCTTAAGGGATTGGGGTCTATAGAAACCCTTTTCATTTACACCATATATGTAAATATAATTGTGTAAGTCCATGTGTGGGATCCATGGCTAGCAAACACGATCTAATTTGAACACATGAAATATTAATGCAAAATTAATTGGTGCATGATTGAAGGAGTGGGAACACCTATCCAAAGCTTGAGGGGGAGGGTTTGTTACATGCCATGAGCAGGCCATAGCTGGCTACATTGAATTCCATTAATATCGAGTTGACCAACCGAACGACCAGCGTTAATATAAATTACGAGATGGGATTAGATGGTGTGGACGCGAGACAAGAACCATCCTTAATCCCTTCCCAAATCAAGGTCAAACAATGGCATTAGAAAAGGGGAAAAAAACATGGAAGAGGGAAGAAGGGGGTTAGTATCGAGAGGAGAAAAAGCGAGCAAAGGAGCAAGTTTTGAAGCGTCGCGGGGAAAGAGGGAGGAGCTACCGAAGCTAAACATGAAGACCGAACTGGATTGGATTTGTCACTAAGACAACACTTAGAAACCATGGTTGTTATTTTGTGTATTCCTTTGTGTTGGGGCCACTAAACTATGAGTCTATGCCTGAGTGGTCAATGGGAGGCTTTGTGAATGACCAAATCATTGTGGTGCTTGTTGTATAGCAAATAAACCACATGGACAAGGCATTCATAATCACTATGGTGCTTGTTAAATAGTTGTTAACCACATGTACAGTGGACTGCAAACCCCAGTTGTTCTTTTTATGAAAAGATAGTTGATAAGCCACCTAAACAGTGGATTCAATCTCTTGGATTGAGAAATACCCCATTTGAACCTTGGGTGAAGCCCTATGAATGGATTCATGAGAGTAAGTGAGTTATTGTAGTGCTTACTATCAAAGGATATGATAAGCCACATGGAAAGTGAACTCCATCTCTAAGTGCTTATTAAACAAATGATGTGAAGTTTCTTCTTAAGCAAGCATCCCCTCAGAATTTGGATCCAGCTCAGGAGTGGTCCCTCCTTTAGTTTCCAGCCATCTTAAAACACTTATAAAAGTATACTAATTTATATGTTTCAGATGCAAAATGCGATGTCTGTGTTATGCCTATGTTTGGTATGAGACCTTGTATGCCTTTGAATGATAATGAATATCTAGAATGTGTTGTTCAATGTTTAGTGCATGATTGAAATATGACCCTGTTTGATTGTGCTAAATTGGTCTGGAATAAGTTGTTCAACATTATGTTTATAATGGTTATGTGAAATTTTGTATTCTTGATTATCTAATTAATAAATCAAAAATATTTGAACAATTTAATCGGCCGGCAAAAGGTCAAGATAGTTTGATTGATTGGTGTGTTTCTCCTTATGCAACATTGAAAAACTGTGTAAATTTAGTGTTAGGGATTTGGTGGCTTAGGGGTGGACCCTACTAGACTTTTGATTCACCAAGCCACCAATCATTTCAAAGGATCTAAGTGGAGAGCATCCTAAAGATCGATGGTCAATATCGATTAAGGGGGCCCCCTTGCTGTCGATGTTCAATGAGCAAGGGGGGCATCGTGGTTGGGATTAATGCCAACCCACTTGTCTTCGATCAATGGCGAAGATTAATTAAGCCCCGCCCCCCAACCCCCGCCGCACATTCGAAACTACCATTTAAGGGCCCATGATAAAGTGGATTACATGCCAACCAAGTTGGGGTTATAGTGGGGGAACCCTACCCACTGGGAACATAACCACCTCCAAGTTATTGTAACTTGTTAACTTGTAGCAGGCGACATGACAAGGAGCAATCCTTCCGATGTGGAACAACATTAATGATGTGGTTATGCCACTAGGCCACGTGGGTGCCATGTGGTACCCTTGTGATGACATGGATCATTTTAATTTGGAAAATTTCTAATGAGTATAACTTGCAATCCACATGGAATAAATTACACGTGTGCATATTTTCCAAGTGTTGGCAGTGACATTTGCAAGATTTGGCATGAGAACCTTGGAATATGATATGGAAAATTCCTTAACATGGGCATGTATGCCACAAATATAACTACATGTTATTTCTTAGAATGGTCTATATGACATATATTAGCTACATTGGTTGGCCTCAATTCCAAATTGCAAAAAAATTGAAGCAATTTTGTAATAAGATGGTAGAAATGATTTTCCAACATAATTTAGGATAAATGATAGGTGATTCAACGAATTAATACCTTGCATGAATACTAACACAACTAGTATGATGTACCTTTCACAATAGGGAATAGAAGAATCGAAATGGAAAGCAACCTAGAATATTCTATGTTGTTTTCAAGAAAATTACGAAAAAAATATAATCTAATTAAATTGGTCATACTTTCATATAACAAAGAAAGAAAAACATTAAGAATAATAGAGTAAGCCCATGCCTTTATATAAATTTAAGAAAACATAATCATTATATATTTTGAATGTTATATAAGAGAACAATAGTTTAATTGAGTGCTACATGCTTGCGTACTAAAATAAAATAAAATAAAACATAATCATAATATGTTTAAAGATTTATATCATTATCATTTTAACATATTTATTTTTAATTTAGAAAAATTATATTATTTTTACCATAAGCATTTTTAGAAAATGTGAAATTCTAGTTTGGGGAACAATGGGAGTATTTTTAATGTCATTTTCTTGGAAGTTTAGACAAGGTTGCATGGAATTTGCAAAAATTAAAGTTGCGTGGACTTTATCATCTTTTTTTTAAAGTAAATACATTATATTGTTACATAATCATTGAGAAATCGACATTCCAAGTAAAGTTGATATGTTTAACCTTCATAATAGAGTAATATGTAGTGCTCTTAAATGAGTATATATTGTGGGTTCGCCTAGCACCAACGATCTCTCGTCTTTAGGCCAATTCCTCATGCAGTATCCCAAAAAAATGTTAATCAAGACCTTTCATTTAATGATTTCAAGACCTTTCTATTATTTGTATCAAGGATACTAACAATGGCATCTTCTTTAAGAATATAATCATATATTTAATTCAAGGTATGTACTTACTCGAACGTTAATCAAGTCCCTCAATTCAAGATTATAAAAATTTAGAGTTTATATTAAAATTCAAATTCCTATATTTTGTATGGTTACCACACCTTTTAAAACACCTAAGTTTCACTCAAATTATAATTTTAATATGTCCAATTTTGTATAAGTGTGATTAGAGTTTAATAGTAAGTCTTTGTTTCCAAATATCATTAAACATTCATGCACACAAATATCATTAAGCATCCATGCACACCATAATTTTATATTTTCTCATCCCATGTTTCTCTCATAGGTCTCCACAAATGAAGATCCAAGAAATTCATATACAGTCTCCAAACCATTTCAAAGGTTAATAAGGATATGGTCATTTAATAACTTCAAGTCATTTATGTCATCTCTATCAAGAAGGCCAACAATGTCATCTTCTTTAACAAGATGATCAACTCCATTGAAATTAAAGTTGTTTATATATATATATATATCAAGTCTCTTAGTTTAAGATTATATAATTTGAAATAGTAAAATTCAAAATTCCATGTGTTCCATCATTACCATAACCTGAGACACTTAATTTTATATATCCAATATTGTATGATAAGATGCTACATCTATTACTCTCTCAAAAAAAAATACATTGTTGTTAATTTCATACATCCAATTTTATATGGAAAAAGTGAGACTTATATTGATCTATCTCAAAAAAATACATCATCTTTAATTTCACATGTCCAAACTAGTATAGGTGAGATTAGACATATAATATTCTTATCTCATAAGAATACATGTTTTTATTGTCATGCAATTTTAATTATTGTTTTTTAAGAAATTCTTAGAACTTAATAAAATCAATTTATATTAAACTAATATTAGAACATATGTTCATTTACAAGTTTCAAATGGTCAGTATTATCCACCATAAACTAAGCCAGTGATTAATCTAGTGCATGCTACTATTATCGGATGATGGAATATGTATAAACATACATGACCATTAACTTCTCCACGAGCTCCACCTGCTTCAAATTAGAGCTACATTGTTCACCAAAGTTCTTAACCAAATACATAGCATACCAGTCTCATACAAGACAAAAAGATCAGCTATAATCTCGCTCAAATCTCACATTCATAGTACATTAACAAGTGGCATCATGACAGCACTTGCTGGGAACAATACTAAAAGTAGAACTCGTTCCGCCTGACATTCAAGCAACCAAAACAACTAGCAAGCACTCGTCAAAATCCGAGAAACCAACTACTCCATTTTCCCTTTGAAATATGTCCATCATGACCTCATAAGCATTTGTAATGGCCTCAACTGTAAGGAATCCGATATATATTCAAGTTCACCAACCACAAGTTACATTAGTCAACTATTCGAATTATGATTGAATACCTCTTATCCCACGTAATGACGAAAATTTTCATCCCATTTCCAGATGATAACGCTAAAACGAACCAAAAATTGCAACAGTAGATTAGTCCAATTGGAATCGGATCGACATTAAAAAGAAAAGCAGTTTGAGCGTCGCTCATTCCAAGCAATCACTTACAATGTCATCCTACTTACTAACAATGCGGTGTCCTTGTGCACTTTTAACATTCAGGTTCTCAAGCTCTAAATACTAAAAATTCCTTTCCTCCCACTCCTACATCAATATTTCTAAATTAGTTAGTAGACACTGTTATACTCTATTAATGTTTCTAGATTAGTTATACTCAATTTCCATTTATATCAATTAGCTAACTCCATAGATGTAGACATGTCATGGAGATTGAAATAACTCCAAACAAGTTGAACAATTATGGCTCAAGCCATGGAATAATTTCCTTCTATTTTTATCTCTATAAAAAGATAATTAAAAAATAAAATAAAAAATTAATACTTAAAATATTGGTAAAATAGACTGTAATGAGTGTACTATTAAACCACTTCATGGGATCTAAATACCTTTTCTAGAGCTAATGCAGTTGGTACATACGATTGAGGATAGCACCCACAACCTAGATTAGAAACTGTTAAAATTGCTACACAACCTGCCAGAGTTCCGACCTGGAAAAGGAGAAACCCGCTGACGTGAGCTGAGTCAAATTGAACCTGCAATTGGGGCAATTGGAGAAGAAACTCAAGTTGACAGAGAAAAAAAGGGGCCCCAAGCCTGATCTGAAGAAAGCTTGGCCAATAAGGTGGTGACAGCTTCAAATTCATGTGCCTAAACCATATGTTGTCTCTCCTTGGTATGGTTGATAAAAGAAATAAATGAAATCCAAATTGAACCTATGGTGCATGTATCAAATAATGGCATCCTCGCCTTCATCCAATAAGACTGCCACCACATGGGGAAGGACACCACTTGGAGATCGCTAAGATGCCATTCGAAAGAGCCTGCCTCGGAGGTATGGAGAGGAGGCTTCTGCCTCTATCATTTCCCTTTAGTTTGCTCCCTACCATTTTTCATTCATCTTTTCCAATATTGGGGAAAAGGAAAAACTTAAGAACTTAATTTGAGATTTCATGGAATATCCTTCCATCCCGAGGAATTATTGACCTTCATTTAATTGGAAGATGATGTTGCATCTATTTCTTTGTTTTAATGGCGGAGGATATGGTAGAAGCATTTATAAGTGAAGGATTCAAGAATATTGTAGATTCTTCCAAGGAGCAAATAAAGAGTAGTGAAGGATTCAAGAATATTGTAGATTCTTCCAAGGAGCAGATAAAGAGTTGTTCTTAGGGAGAGAGCTTTAAAGGAGGAGTTGAATTATGATAAATGTTATTCTTTCGAAGAAAGTACGAGAGAAATAAATATAACAACACATTTAAACCATGTACAACATGATTTACCTAGAAAATTCTAATTGGGGAAAAACTAACCAACAATAAATATATTATTGTCCTCCGCTAAAACACAGCCAAGCCCACCAACAACCTGATCTTTCACCACTCAACCATGGCTCAATATAATGGAGAATACACAAGTCTTTTAACTGCTTCAACTACATGTAATACTATGAGTCGCCAATACTAGGTGCCCAAAACCACAAATTTTAACCATAATTGTTGACACAACCTCAACTCCATTGTAAGGTCAAGTTTATCTAACAATCCCCCCTTTAAACTTGACTTTGGGTTTTCCTTAGCCAAACCAAGTCATCGTTAGGGTATTCCATAATTTCACATGTTGTCCTAGCTCAACATGCTTTATCATACCATCACATGTGTCCCCATATCACCTAAGTGGACATTCAAACTTTACCATTGATTTACCAGGGTATGCTTGCCTTATCAGGGCTTACAGTTGTATTCCCATTTACATGTAAAAATTTTTAACTCAATTATAATTTTTATTTTTTTTACTATCTAACGTTAAGCCAACATTCTCTCATTTACATTCTTTTCCACACCAAAATTTAAGCATGCTCTTCCTCTTGAAAATTTTTATTACTCCATATATATATATCACTTTTATATTAATCTCAAATTGCCATAAAAAACCCATCACACCAAAGAATATGGTAAATGAAAAAAAAATAAAAAATTACATGCAAGCTATATATCTTACTGCTCCAATAATGCTACCCTTTTCCATCCTTGGAACATTTTACGAGCATTCTTGATATAAATTTTCAAGTCATATACTATTCATGTATAACCCTGTGACTCGTCCCCTTGATGTCCATCATAGGGTCTTCAACCACGGCCACTGAAGATTTGCCAATAATTACATTCCTTGATGTCCATCATAGAGTCTTCAACCAGGGCTACTGAAGATATGCCAATAATTACATTCCATGCCTTCCTGGTCTCAGCCAAAAACATTAACCATATTCTCTAAATGTATCGCAATTGTCGCTACTTGTAGGGTCCACTCTCGAATGGGAGGTTTGACCACCACCTCTTGATTATCCCAACATTGTGTTTGCACCGCATGCATAAAAGCGATAATCAATAAAACCTTCCTAGATATAAATGTCGTAAGAGAACCATCACAACCTGTCCTTGTTCAACGCTCTAACAATCGCTCAATATAATGGAGAATACACAAGCTTTTTAACTGCTTCAACTATATGTAATACATGAGCTCAATACCATGAGTCACCAATATTAGGTGCCCAAAACCACAATTATTAACCATAATTGTTGACACAACCTCAACTCCATTGTAAGATTAAGTTTATGCACTCAATACAAAAAAATTTACAATAATTTAACCAAATATCAAGTTCAAGTGATCATGCACCCATGTTACAACATTCGTGATACATTTTTAATTAAACTATGAAAACATAACTTAAACTCTAAATCTTCAATCCAGACTTAGACTTTTTTTTATTTGTAACTTATAAAAAAATTATGTTTTCAAATATTTGTGAACTTGTGATTTTCAATATACCAAATGAGCCCTTCTAGCCGCAACACCTTGTGATTTTCAATATATAACAAATGAGCCCTTCTAACCACAATGCATTCTTATTTTAATTCAGCTTTAAATTCAGTTTCTTAAAAGGTGTTCCATATAAATATAGAAAACTTTGCTACATACGCCTTCAAATTTTTGTTCACTTAAAACTATTATGCTCCCTCTCCCAATAGCATCCCTTAATTTCTGAAAACTAATTTGCAGTTGTTTCCTTAATTTATGGAAACAAACTGCAGTAATTTCCTTAAATTACGGAAATCAACTGCAGAAAATTAATTTATTGTTGGGAGCTACTGAAGTGGTCCATTACTCCCACTGCAGTTCTCTATCATGATCTGTGGAACACTTGACACATAGCCAACAGAAGCTTGATGGAAGCTTGGCTATAAATTTTTCTAATTGGTCCCCAAGCTCACTAACTCTATCCCTTCAGTTTTACACCATCAAGCTAGAGTGAGCAGAGCTTGGAAGTGCCTTCCAATTTTCTCCAGTGTGTGTGCTCTCAATCTGAGAATCTCTCTGCCCCTTCTTTGGGAAAATTCTTATAGTGTTACGATATTCACACAGCAGGAAGAGGGTAAACCCCGCCTCCATCTCCATCACTGCGTATCCCCACAGCAGCGAGAAGGAACTCAAGTCATAGAAGATGGTTTTAATGCAATTGAAGATAAGTGTGCTCTCTTCTACCTTTGTATAGAGAAACATGTCTTCCTCTTAATCAAAATTATTAGTTAGGTGATGTTGGAAGTTCCATTACCAGGCCATTAATTATTAGTATTTCTTTGAAGTCCACTTTTCGGCAAGTTCCAGAATTTACTGCACTGTTTGACGAGGAATTGCTCATCGCAATCTGCATGTAAAAAAGAAGTTGAAGATTGTTTTCTTATATAGAAGAATTTTTTAACACAGAAATTACAGTTTAGGATTCAGAGTAGTATCAATGGCTGGAGGTATGTTTTTACTGGTATTACAGTTTTATATTCCGCATTAAGAATTGTTTTCAAATGCTTACATTTGGTATCAAAGCCCATTTTTATCTCTGCCTTGGTGATTATAGACATAGTTTGGCTAAATGTTTTATTTTTAAAAAATTTCTGAATTAAAACATTTATTTGGAAATATGTCTGCTCAATTTTTATGCATATAATATTTATTTAGTTTAATTATATGCAATTTGGAAAATATGCTTGTATTTAGTTTGCATGAATTAATTATTTAAGCTTTAATTAAAACATGCTATTATGAATGAATATACAAGAACCATGGTTAAATGTTATGCATGAATATTGTAGTTTTATTTATGCAAATTATCAGTTAATTTTTATAAAAATAATGTCTACTGATCCATATAATTTTAATTGATTAGAGAATAGCCACATCATCTCTAATTAAATAAAATTATATATTATGATTGATTAAGATCACAGAAAGAATATTTAGACATTAATTGTAATTAATTATATTAAATATAATAAATTTTATCCCACAGGAATTTTGTTATATTTATATAATTAATTAGGATTAAAAATAAATAAATAAATAAATAATAATAATAATAATAATTTCATAATTTACCCACGAGAGTTATGAATTAATAGTTTTATCATAAAGTTCAAAACTAAGATAGAATTTGATAAATTCTATCATAAAGAATAATTAAATCTGCTTGAATTAAAAATTTAGTCCACAGACAATTTTTATGTCATTAGATTCAATTTTAAGCATGATTTACATTGGTAAAGCGTGAAATTTTTATTTATGCCTCAATTTTAACATAAGCATGTGATTTTTAATTTTATGCAGTTGTACAACCTGCAAATTTCTCTAAAATTCGTACTGATATCCCTGAACTTAAAGGAGATAACTATAAGATCTGGAAGGAGAGAGTTCTCCTTCATTTGGGGTGGATGGACATAGACTATGCTATTAGGAAAGACGAACCACCGGCACTCAATAATACCAGCGCTGTAGTGGACATCACGCTTTATGAACGATGGGAACGATCTAATTGTCTAAGCGTGATGTTCATTAAGACTAAAATTTCAGCTAGTATTCGTGGTTCCGTTGAACAACATGAAAAGGTCTGAGACTTGCTGAAAGCCATTGATGATCAATTCGTCACTTCAGAAAAGGCACTAGCAAGCACCCTAATTATGAAGTTCTCATCCCAAAGGCTCACCAGTGTAAAAGGTGTGCGCGAGCACATCATGCCAATGAGGAACATTGCGGCTCAATTGAAGAAACTCGAGGTTGAAATATCAGTCTTTCCTGGTGCACTACATCCTGAACACCCTTCCACACCAATACAGACCCTTCAAAATCTCATACAACACACATAAGGATAAACGGTCAATTAATGAACTTATGACCATGTGTGTTCAAGAGGAAGAGAGACTAGTGATGGAAATGGGAGAAAGTGCAATGCTAGCAACGCGAGGAAAGGGCAAATCTCAAGCCAATCGGAAAGGGAAAGGTAAAATACCTCCCCAATCCAATATCAAGAAGGATTCCAAGTGTTTCTTCTGTAAAAAGAAGGGACACGTGAAGAAGGAATGCGTCAAATTTCAGAAATGGCTTGCAAACAAAGGTAATCCAATCTCGTTTGTTTGTTATGAATCTAATATGGTTAATGTCAATATTAACACCTGGTGGATTGATTCTGGATCAACAATTCACATTTTGAATTCCTTGCAGGGTTTGCAAAACCTAAGGAAGCCAGTGGGAAGTGAGCAAAGCATCTTATCAAGAAACAAGATGGGCTCGCATGTGGAGGCTATAAGAACATGCTATTTAACTTTAAATAGTGGCTTTGTTTTAAAATTAGAAAAGACCTTTTATGTACCAAGTTTTTCTAGAAACTTGATTTCAGTTTCAAGGCTTGTACCTTTTGGATATTCCTTTAACTTTTCAGAAACATCCTTCAATTTATTTTATAAATCTGATTATGTTGGGAATGGTATTTTGTCTAATGGTCTTTACTGCATTAATTTACAAAACAACGTCACTTATGATTCAATGCATGTTCACATTGGCACTAAAAGATGTGTTATTAATGAAAATTCCTCTAAATTATGGCACTGAAGACTAGGTCATATCTCCATAGAAAGAATTAAAAGATTGGTAAATGAAGGGGTATTTAATACTCTGGGTTTTACTAATTTTGAGACTTGTGTGGACTGCATAAAGGGAAAGCAGACCAACAAGTCAAAGAAAGGTGCCAATAGGAGTTCGAACATATTAGAGATCATACATACTGATATATGTAGTCCAAATATGGATTCACATGGCTAGAGATACTTCACCTCTTTTATAGATGATTACTCATGATATATGTATCTCTACATGCTTCATAAAAAGAGCGAAGCATTAGATGCCTTTAAGATCTTTAAGGATGAAGTAGAGAATCAATGCGGCAAGCAAATTAAGATCGTGAGATCAGATAGAGGTGGAGAATATTATGGTAGATACACAGAAGATGGACAAGCACCTGGGCCATTCGCAAAATTTCTTCAAGAGCATGGGATTGTTGCCCAATAAGCCATGTCTAATTCACCCGACCAGAATGGTGTAGCAGAAAGAAGAAACCGAACATTATTGGACATGGTGCGGAGTATGCTTAGCAGCTCCAATCTTCCTAAATTCTTGTGGACTAAAGCACTTAAGACGGCAGTGTATATATTAAACCGAGTTCCAACCAAGGTTGTTCCTAAAACGCCATTTGAATTATGGAAAGTTTGGAAACCAAGTTTGCGACATATGCGCGTTTGGGGATGCCCGTCTGAAGTGAGAATATATAATCCACAAGAGAAGAAGCTGGACCCAAGGACCATTAGTGGGTATTTCATTGGATACGCTGAAAGGTCTAAAGGTTACAGATTTTATTGTCCATCTAACAGCACTAGGATTGTGGAATCAAGAAATGCAAAGTTTCTTGAAAATGACTTGATCAGTGGGAGCGATCAAACCAGGAACATAGTTTCTGAGAAGGATCATTTAGAATGTCAACCTTCCACCTCAAGTGATAGATTGGTTATTGTTCACAGCACCCCTCAAGTACAAACTGGTGTTGAACAACCAATTGTTGAAGTTCCACAAGCTGCAGACGACATTCCAGTAGATCAGATAGTTCAAGAATTGCCAAGAATTCTTGAACAACGAGTTGAACCACATACTTCTCAGGAAGATGGTGGTTCAACATTAAGAAGATCTACTAGACCAAAGAGATCAACCATTCATGATGATTATGTTGTGTATCTACAAGAATTTGACTACGACATTGGAGCCGAAAATGATCCTGAGTCTTTTTCACAAGCCATGAGTTGCAAAGAATCAGAATTATGGTACGATGCCATGAAGGAAGAGATGAATTCTATGAAGAGTAACAAAGTCTGGGATCTTGTTGAGTTGCCTAATGGTGCAAAAGCCATTGGATATAAATGGGTCTTTAAGGCAAAGAAAGACTCATTGAGCAACATTGAGAGATACAAGGTAAGACTCGTTGCAAAGGGATTCACTCAAAAAGAAGGAATCGATTACAAGGAGACTTTCTCTCCTGTATCTAAGAAAGATTCCTTGCGCGTTGTTATGGCATTAGTAGCGCATTTTGACTTGGAGTTGCACCAAATGGATGTGAAAACGGCATTTCTCAATGGAGATCTAGAGGAGGAGGTTTACATGAAACAACCTGAAGGATTCTCCTCTAATGATGGTGAGCATTTGGTTTGCAAGCCCAAGAAATCATTATACAGATTAAAACAAGCATCCCACCAATGGTATTTGAAATTTCATAATGTAATTTCTTCTTTCGGTTTTGTAGAAAACATTATGGATGAATGTATATACCTGAAAGTCAGTGGGAGTAAAATCTGTTTTCTTGTTTTATATGTGGATGACATTTTGCTAGCAACCAATGATAAGGGTTTGTTGCATGAGGTAAAACAATTCCTCTCTAAAAATTTCGATATGAAGGATATGGGTGAGGCATCTTCTGTCATTGGCATTAAGATTCATAGAGACAGATTTCGAGGCATCTTGTGTCTGTCTCATGAAACCTATATTAATAAAATTTTAGAGAGATTTCGGATGAAGGATTGTTCACCAAGTGTTGCTCCCATTGTGAAGGGTGATAGGTTCAGTTTGAACCAATGCCCAAAGAACGACTTTGAAAGGGAACAAATGAAGAACATTCCATATGCTTCTGTTGTCGGAAGCCTAATGTATGCTCAGGTCTGCACAAGACCTTAAATTGCATTTGTTGTGGGAATGTTGGGACGATATCAGAGTGATCCAGGTTTAGACCACTGGAGAGCTGCAAAGAAAGTAATGAGGTACCTTCAAGGAACCAAAGACTACATGCTTATGTATAGACGGACGGACAATTTGGAAGTGATTGGCTACTCAGATTCTGACTTTGTTGGATGTGTTGATTCACGCAAATCAACATCAGGATACATTTTTATGATGGCCGGTGGAGCTATATCATGGAGGAGTGCCAAGCAAACCTTGATTGCCACTTCCACTATGGAAGCCGAGTTCGTCTCCTGTTTTGAGGCTACTTTACATGGTGTATGGCTTAAGAGTTTCATTTCTGGGCTTAGAATTATGGATTCTATCTCTAAGCCATTGAGAATATATTGCGACAATTCAGCTGCTGTTTTTATGGCTAAGAACAACAAAAGTGGGAGTCGAAATAAACACATCGACATTAGTATTTAGCTATAAGGGAACATGTTAAAGAAAAGAAAGTGGCCATTGAACACGTTAGCACTGAGTTGATGATCGCTGATCCTTTGACTAAAGGCATGCCACCATTTAAATTCAAGGATCATGTAATGAATATGGGACTTGGTTCCATTATGTAGTTTCTCATTGTATGAACAATGTTATTTTTAATGAAATTCTTAATTATTGTGATGTTTTTCTCATATTTATGTGCACCTTAATTTGATTTGAGAGAATTCATCTGTGTAGGACCAAGAATAAACATAGGGTTTATTCATTAAGAAATTGTTGCCACATAAATTTTAATAGAAATAAATACATAGTAATACATGGAAGGTAACACTCGTCATTAGAGGACCTATCACCATGATTCATGTATCTATTATTTAATACAGATTATCAATGGGTTTAAAGATGAGACATTAAGTTTGGAAGTATGGACCAAGTGGGAGAATGTTACACTCCCTCTCCCAACAGCGTCCCTTAATTTCTGAAAAATAATTTGCAGTTGTTTTCTTAATTTATGGAAACTAATTGCAATAATTTCCTTAAATTACGGAAATCAACTGCAGATAATTAATTTATTGTTGGGAGCTACTGAAGTGGTCCATTACTCCCACTGTAGTTCTCTACCATGATCTGTGGAACACTTGACACATAGCCAACAGAAGCTTGATGGAAGCTTGGCTATAAATTTTTTTGATTGGTCCCCAAGCTCACTAACTCAATCCCTTCAGTTTTACACCATCAAACTAGAGTGAACAGAGCTTGAAAGTGCCTTCAGATTTTCTCCAGTGTGTGTGCTCTCAATCTGAGAATCTTTCTGCCGCTTCTTTGGGAAAATTCTTATAGTGTTACAATATTCACACAGCAGGAAAAGGGTAAACCCCGCCTCCACCTCCATCACTGTGTATCCCCATAGCAACGAGAAGGAACTCAAGTCATAGAAGATGGTTTTAATGCAGTTGAAGATAAGCGTGATCTCTTCTACCTTTGTATAGAAAAACACGTCTTCCTCTTAATCAGAATTATTAGTTAGGTGATGTTGGAAGTTCCATTACCAGGTTATTAATTATTAGTATTTCTTTGAAGTCCACTTTTCGGCAAGTTCCAGAATTTACTGCACTATTTGATGGGGAATTGCTCATCGCAATCTGCATGTAAAAAAAAAAGCTGAAGACTGTTTTCTTATATAGAATAATTTTTGAACACAGAAATTACAGTTTAGGATTCAGAGTAATGTCAATTGCTGGAGGTATGTTTTTACTGGTATTACAATTTTATATTCCGCATTAGGAATTGTTTTTAATTGCTTACAAAAACCATTTCATACACTAATTAAACATAACGTTACTTTTATATTCTGCATTACCTCATCTGGTAAAAGACATTGTCTGTCTGCTAGCAAATCTCAAGAGCACCCGACATATTCTTCCAAAGATAGATCTCAAAGCACAACGCAGAAAACTTCAGAATTGTGCCTTTTAACAACAGCAAATTCCAAGCAGGTTCGAGAAAAATTTAACACGTATCAGTGATTCAACACGGTATACTCACCGTCGCTACTTGCAGAGCTTCACCAGACTTAATTTCACATTTCTCAATATTGCCCACAAATTATGTGCATTCTCTTCTCTGATTAGGGATTTCTCCTATGCAGTTCTTTTACGTTAATTATATAAAAAATAAAAAATATATAAAAAAAAATAAAAAAAATTCCACAGAATGCTTATACGAATAGCATTCATGCATTTACTCAGGGTTAATGGCAGCGAAGATTTTTACATAAATACAGAACGGTTGTGATATCTGCACATATTTTGGTTTAGAATTTCGAAGCTTTCGATACAGCGCTTACCATAGATATCACATGAAGAACCACTACCAATTGCTTTCAAGAATTAATACAACTTGTACTCATAAGGTTCCAATGCAGACGACATTGTCTGACAAAAACTTTGGATTCCCAAAGTCGTCCAAATCTTTTCTTAAAAACGTACAGGCAGATTAAAAAAAACAATTCGCTTCAAACCAAATAATCCATCAAAATTGCATAGTTGTCGCCATACATGTCGGACTGTGTCATCAACTCAACTCCAGGCAGTGGGCTCTCTCTGAAATTTTCGGGCATCAGAACTCGTATAAGCTCCCATTGCTTTCCAACAACACAAAAATTTAAAACTGAAACATTTGCAAGTAACCTAGCATGCCAGATACACGATTTCGCCCGATTTCGCCTTGTTTTAAGATCCATCAGAATGTGTATTATTTGAAAAGGCAACAAAGATTAACTTCTGCAAATAAACTAGGCATACTCCAATTTCAAACTTACACAGATGCGAAATTTAATCATTCTCATATCCGGTACTTCTGCCAATGCTTCCGAAAACTTTTACAGGTATCAAATAGGCTCTTTGGTGCTCCATGTATAGCCATCAAGTTTGAATTTTGATGAACCTTTTCTGTATGTTACAGCATTATTTCTCCATTTAATTTAAAGATGCACCAAGCTCTCCAACGCTGGCAGTCAACAATTGAACCTTTCCTTTGAACGCATAGAACATTTTCCTTTTTTTAATGCAAACAAAATTCTAATAGCATCTAATTTTAACAATTTTTAAATGGTGTCTTCTGCTCAGCAAGACTTGTACGTTGGGTGCTAACCACCCTGCATTAACATATCCAACTACAACTTCCAATTTAATTTTTAACGAGTCTAGATCCATCTTAACTACAGATCTATCAAGCACCGAGAGAGATCAAATATCTAGAGGTGCAAACTTCTTAAGGAAAGGTTTGCACTTCCAGAGATTTGATCCCTCCTGGCTCTATAGATCCGTAGTTAAGATAGATCTAGGCTGGTTTCAGTCGTGTACGACCAAAGAAAATCTATCGATAATATGAGGAACATATGATTAATTTTATCAATAATATGTAAATACATCTAATATTAATGTAACCATTTTAAATATGCTAAATAAGTTTGACATTTATGGAGTCATTACAATTTTAAATTTTCTTAGTTTCTTCAATTTGTTGAGATGATAAATATTGTAAAATAACTTTAATAATTAAAAATGATCAAATAAAATTTCTGAATGGAAAGTGACAATGCAATAATATTGAATAATAGAAAATGTGAATAATTAGAATGTAGTCAATTACAAATAGCTTTCATTGTGATCAACCTCAAATTATTTTCGTCTACTATTCTTATTGCCACACTTGTTAGTTTTGTCATCTTTCTGTATCGATTATATGAAAAAGAAAGTATAAATCATAAATCATAAACCATTTAAATATTTAGCTCGAGCTCTTGTAGTAAACACCATACTTTGTCTCTCTTGCTCTCTAATATTATTAGGTTTAATTATTATAACGCAGAAATCATTCTACATTGTCAATAATTTTTTGCACTCACACTGAAATCAATGCACACTAGTAATCCAATGACTTTAAAACTAATGTACCATCATACATCTAATTACATCAAATCAAAATCAACATATACACTGAAATCAATGCATCTAATTCAAGAAATCAAATAAGATTAGAAAACAAAATCTACAGAGAAATCAATGCATCTATTGCAAGTAATCAAATATGATGAGAAATCAACATCTACACTCAAATCAATGCATCTAGTGCAAGTAAGAAAATAAGATTAGAAACTAAAATATACACTAAAATCAATGCATCTAGTGCAAGAAATCAAATAGGATTATAAATCACCATCTACACTGAAATCAATGCATTTAGTGCAAGAAATCAACTAGGATTAGAAATCATTTATATTGAAATAAAGGCATATAGTGTAAGAAATCAAATATAATTATAAATCAACATCGAGATTGAAATTAATGCATCTAGTGCAAGCAATCAAATAGGATTAGAAATCACCATCTACACTTAAATAAATGCATTTAGTGCAAGAAATCAAATAGAATTAGAAATCATCTACATTGAAATCAATGCATCTAGTGAGAGTAATCAAATATCATTAGAAATCAAAATCTACACTAAAATCAATGCATCTAGTGCAAGCAATCAAATAGGATTAGCAATCACCATCTACACTTAAATCAATGCATCTATTGTAAGGAATATTCTTTCCTCTCTCCCCCCTCCATATATATCTATATGTCCCTCCATATCTCCTTCTTTGTCTCTTTATCTCACCCCCACAAACACACAAACACTCTCACTCCATATTTATCAATCTCTTTGTCCCTCCCTCCCTGTCTCAATCTATCTCTTCTTTCTCTTCACCTTCCATCTATATCTCTATCTCCCTTTGTCTCTATATCAACCCCAAAACATACACTCTCTTTCTCCAATCTATCTATCTATCACTCCCTCCTCCTCTCTCTCCCTCTCTCTCTCTTCCCCTTCCCTTCCTCTCCCCCGCTTCTATCTCTCTTCCCTCATGCTATCGTCCCTTGCTCTCTCTCCATCTTTCTTATCACTCCTCCCTCTCTCTCTCTCTCTCCAACTTTTACTCTCTATGTATTTCTTCTTACCTACCTCTCTCTCCCCCTCCATCTCCATCCCTCTTTCCCTACCTCTCTCCACTCTTTCTCTTCCTTTATCTCCCACCTCTCTCTCTCTGTGTCTCTCTCTCTCTTCACCTTCTAACTTTGTAACTATATGCCTCTCTCTCTCCTTCTCTCCCCCATTCTCTCAATATCTTATTATTTCTCTCTTTATCTCACCCCCAAACATACACACTCTCTCTCCATCTCTCTCTTGTCACTTCCTCACTCTCTCCACTTGTTACTCTCTATGTATTTCTTCTTCTCTCCCTCTCTCCCCATCCAACTCCATCTCTCTATCCATCGCTATCTCCCCCTCCAACTCCATCTCTCAATCCCTCCCTCTCACCCCCTACAACTCCATCTCTCTACCCCTCCCTCTCTTCTCCTCTCTCTCAATTCCCCTCTCTATTCCCTCCTCTCTCTCCCTTTCTCTCCTACCTCCCTCTCTCTTCCCCTATCACTCACTCTTTCCCCTACAATCCTCTATATTCCCCTCTCACTCTCTTCCTCTCTCTCATCCTTCCTCTCTCTCCCTTTATCGCCTCCCTCCCTCTAGACTCTCTCTCTCTCTCTCTCTCTCTCTCTCTCTCTCTGTTACTATATCCCTCTTTTTCTTCTTCTCTCTCCTTCTCTCCCCCCTTGTCTCCATCACTCCTTCTATGTCTCTTTATCTCACCCCTAAACATACACACTCTCTTTCCATCTCTCCCTTGTCACTCCCTCTCACTCCACTTCTCACTCTCTATATCTTTCTTCTTATCTTTCCCTCCAACTTTGTCTCTCTATCCCTCCCTCTCTCCTCCTCTCATCTTTCCTCTCTCTCCCTTTCTCTCCTACCTCCATCTCTCTCTCTCTCCAATCCTTTCTCCTTCTCCCTCTCTCTCTCCTCTCTCTCTCCCACCTCCATATTTACGTCTTCCTCTCCCTCTCTTACCCTTCTCTACCTCTCTCAGTGCTCTCCCTCTCTCTATCTTCATTCCTCCTCTCCGCTCTCCTTCAGTGTATCTCAATCTCTCCCTTGTCACTCCCTTTAGAGTTTATATATATATAGTTAATAAATTTAATAATTTTAATATTATAATAACAATAGTAATATTAATATTAATGTTAGGGTTGATAATGTTTTTTTTGCATGGTATTATTATTAATTTGGTCCATGGTATTTGGTCCATAGGCTTCAAATATAATTAAATGTTTATTTCTACTCCTATTTTGTATATTTTTATTTATTTACCATACCTCTAGTTTATTTATATTTATATTTATTTATTTATTTACCATAACTGTTGAATATAAAAAGAGGTTTTATTTATTTACCATACATCTGGTTTATTTATATTTTTATTTATTTACCATATCTCTTTTTTGAGTGTTCGTAAAACTCTTCATATTTTAAATTTATTTTTAATTGCTTATTTATATGGTTATGTAAATTATTTTTAAAGCCGACATTATTTATATTTATTTTTTTTAAATAGCTTTTTTATTTTGGCTTTAGACATACTTACACATCGGGGTCATATTGGGCTGTAGAATGCGCCTCTCGGCGCAATAAATTTAATTCCACACAAAATTGAGCAGGTGAGTTTCAGTTATTGTTCACAAGGAGCACGCACAGAAAAAGTTTAATAATTTGGTAACATGAGAATCAGAATCATATAGTGTACTTCAGCAGCAGAAATGAACGATAATTCTCTCAAGCGAAAGCATCGAAAAGCTGCACAATGTCCCATTCTGGCCGAATCTGATAGGCAACTTTGGCATCTTCTTCATTAATATCACTTCACCTCAACTAGTGCCATCGCAATTATCAATTGGATCTGCATTGACATAACACGCCATGGATGGACAATTAAGAAAGGAAGGCCACAAAACTAGTGGCTCACTCTATTTGACAGAGTAGATTAACTTTCTCTCTGATACCATTATAAGACACAAACTGGAAATCAAGCTCAACAATATATTAATGAATGATCTCAAAAGAATGATGTACACAATGTACATATAAATACATTTCCTGAGCTTTCTTGGACTTTAATAACCAATTACCCTAACACAAACTAACCCTAGGATTAGTTGTCTAATATTCCTCCTTAATCCAAAGGGATATACCAAAGTCCAAGAATGAGAGCTCAAAATGCAAAAATGCATTTCAACCAAAAGCTTAATGTCTCTCAGAAATCGTTTTTAAGAATGAACACAAACCGAAGATGAGAAAAGTCAAGGTCTCCACCAACACCAACTCTGAAACCTTTATAGTAGTTCTCAGAACAACAAAAAATATGGTTTTAAGGTGACCACAAACTCTGAAACAATCACAACAGTTCCTCGAACAATTCTAAATTTGGAAGTGCCTGTTCACAAACAACTCAATCAACTGAAGATTCATAACTCTGGCTCTAACTGGTACATGTTGTGGATCTTTGACTCAGGCTCGTTTGACATCTCGAACCTATAGCATGGATCTCTGACTCAGACTCGCTTAACATCTTCAACCTGTAGCAGACCACCAACAATTCCCCCCTTGTTGGATACAAAGTAAGAAGTATTCTTCGTCACTGCAAGGCTCGTTAACATTCTCGAACAAATCCTGCGGTATATCTTGTAGATCTTCTTGGTTGCTTTCGACCATTCCCAATAAGCAATCCATCCGAAATTTAGTTTCTCTCTTGCAGTACTCTTCTTTCTGGAACATCTGTCTCACTGGTGATTTCGCTTTCCATAATGCTCACATGGGTGAAAATCAAAACATCGATCTTTCACATGCCCAACTCTGTTACACTGTTGACATCTATCAACCTTTTTTGAAACAACACCATCCAAAAATCTTGCAATTCGAAATTCTATTGGTTTAGAAAAATTTGGAATGTGAAAAGATACATCCAAAATATTATTGTTATAACCCAAACCGTTTCTGTGTTTTTTATGCGTCATTTCTTCCCACGGTCTTATAAAGGTCTGAGGAATAACAGGCTTCTTATCAATACTTTTAACTACATCTGAATTTTCTCTTGAAATAGTCTAATCTATCCTTGATTGTAGATTAGAATCGGGCTCAAACAAAGTGTTGTTTTGAACAAACAACAGTTCAAAATCATAAGTTTTCTTTTGAAGTTCATCTCGCTGTAACTGCGACTCTAGCTCCAAGAATTCAATTTTGATTTTAACATTTTACAAACACGATTCGATATCAGAGAGTGTGTCTTTAGTGATTTGGACATTGTTGTTAATAGATTGATTAATAATTGTAGCAGATAATTTAGTTTGGCCATTTTCTCCAATGCAAGGATCTTGGAGCAATAAAACAGATCTTGGGCATGGAGATACACAGAGACAAGAAAAATGACAAGCTTTGGTTATCACAGCAAAAGTATGTGGAGATAGTACTTGAAAAGTTCAGTATGAACAATGTGAAACCTATTAAAGTTCCATTAGCTTCATATTTTAAGCTTTCTTCGGTTTTGAGTCCTAGAACTGATGAAGAAAAGAAGTATATGTCTCATGTACCATATGCAAATGCGATAGGCAACTTAATGTATGTGAGGGTATCTGCAAGACTTGACATTTCACATGCAGTTGGAGTTGTCAGTAGGTTCATGTCAAATCCAGGGGAAGAACATTGGCAAGCAATGAAATGGATGCTTCGGTATTTGAAAGACACAAGAGAACATTGTATCAGCTTTAATGGTAGTGAAGGATCAGTCTACGGATATGTGGATGTTGATTATGCAGGTGATTTGGACAAAAGGAGATCTACTACAGGTTATGTCTTTACTCTTGCAGGTGGAACAATTAGTTGGATGTCAAAACTTCAAGAAACTGTTGCTTTGTCCACTACCGAAGCAAAATATATCTCTGCTTCAAAGGCCAATAAAGAAGCAATCTGGTTAAAAAGTCTACTTTATGAGATTGGAAGGACATAGGAGAAAGTGAATGTGTTATGTGATAGTCAGAGTGCTATTCATTTGGCTACAAATCCAACTTATCACAACAAGACCAAGCACATTGATGTAAGGTATCATTTTGTGAGACATGTAATCGATGGCGGTAAAGTAGCTCTCAAGAAGGTGCATACACGAGAATCGTGCAAACATACGAAGCCAATTACAATAGAGAAGTTGTGATGGTGTTTGACTTCTCTTGGCTTGCATAAGAGATGATAAATGGGCATGGGCAAGGATTTAGGAAAATTGTTGTCAAGGTGGAGATTGTTGAAAAGTGACAACAATGTAATTGTGGGTAAATTTATTTTTACCATTCAGTCAGTTTTGTAACGAAATGGAGTTATGTAATAGAGTAACTCATATAAATTGGTGATTGCCCGAGAGGTTTGTATCATGGTAATCATCTTTGATCAATAAGATTTCCAATAAGAGATTTCCTTGACATGCTGTCAAGGTTTTACCATGCAAATTTTATTGTGTTCTTATGTGTGTAATTCAGTTTCTCAGTTTTATGCATTTATTGATTATTTGTTAAATGTTCAATAACTCTGAAAGACCAACAATAAAGAGAGTCCCCCAAAATGACAATGAGGGAGATGTCTCAAGGTCTAGAAAACGACCATACATCTTAGTGAAATTGTTCTATCTGTCCCCACACAAACTTTATTTTCTAATCTCCATCAAAATTGAAAAAAATCTCTCCCCCTCTTACCACCCCTATAATTATTTAAAACCATTAAATATCATACATAAATATCACAACTATAAAATATTACAAAAATATTTTTCTAAAATTTAAATTAAAAAAAAAAAATAATAATAATAATATATATATATATATATATATATATATATATTCTTTCTAAAATTTAAATTTAAAAAAAAAAATAATAATATATATATATATATATATATATATTCCTTTTATCACCTACAAAACACAATGTATAATCGAAAAAAGAATGAATGACACGCAGATTGTATGAGCAACCACTGAGTGAGATAACATGTGCTTCATTCACTTCACTGTAACTGTACACTATATAGGCTGTTGTAATTCATGAAACTTAGACTTTCGAGGCACTTTGGATCGATTCAGAGTTCCTGATATAGAGATGTCAAGGTTTCAGGAAGCGGGCATAGTCTGTGGAAACAGTCTCAAAAAGAAAAAGAGCTGCCAAAAAGCTGCCATTGACCTTGACAAAGTCCCGCTATAACTGCTATGTAAACACTATTAAAAACGCATTATTGGCGTTAATTATTGTTGTTTTCTTTTCTTGCTTAAAACCTTTTGAATGGAGGTGGTGTTGACTAAATAACTCACGCCCACTATGAGAGTTTAATCTTATGTACCTTAATTCCATCTTTCACTTTAATTCTCTCTTATTTTACGTGGTTACTTCTCCTGGTTGTCCACTTGTTTTGATGCATCTTCAACTGTTTTTTTAAGGTAATATTTGCATTATTCATCAAAACTGTGTATTCATTACATACATTATACTAACATTCTAGTCAATAAGTATCCAGGTTTCACAGCTGCAAAAAAACTGGATTGATTGGCTTGAATGTGCTTTATTTCGACACAGCTGTTTATATATCGCTAAACTGAAACATAAAACCAGAAAAAATTAAAAGAACCAAAGCCTCCATCAGGCATGACCAGATGACAAATTGAGCACATGAATAAAGAGAAAGGCAACACATTATACAAAACAATACCTAGGGCCAACGTCAATGCAATGGGGCTTGCTAATGAGGTGGTAATCACACCAGACTCCAAAAGGCAACCAGTAATCCACTCCTTCCCCTCCTCTCGGCACTGTCATGCTCCAGACCTTCCTTCCCCTGCGTCTCCTCCTCACACAAAATGACCAGAAAACCACTCCACCTATTTAAACTCCCACACAAAACTCCCTGCCATAAATGATCGAAAAGGTGACTGGTGCGGGAACCTGGAACCCTTATGTGACCACCACCCGCATCCGGATGGTGCGTCTTCAACTCTCACAGATAGCTAGTTTTTTTTTTTAAATTTAGTGTTTTCCTTGGACACTTCTGCTATAATGATGTTAGGGATTTGTAAGTTGAACATTTAAATGCAAACTCAGAGGTGAAGTTTATATTCTGCAAACTCTAAATTAAGTATTTTTTATTTCTTTGGTTGTCCATGTTGTCCAAGTAGCCATTTCAAGCTCCCATAGGTCAGTCTTCTCTACTATCACCCTCTTCTTGTATTTAGTACCCACATTACTGTCGTATTAGTCTTACATTGCATTTTAATACTCATTCACACTTTTTCCAAATAAAGAATCACTTGCATATGCATTTATGTGAAATAATTACACGAAAGAGGTTACTTACATTGCATTTTAATACTCATTCGCACTTTTCCAATGAAGAATCACTCATGCATTTATGTGAAATAATTACACAAAGAACACGTCCTTATAGTAATTATAAACAATAGTGAATATTATTCTTACCATTCTAATTCTTTAGTTGGATATCAATATGTGCCTCTCATAGTATGCTGATCCAGCTACCACTTAACAAGCATTATTTTCATGGTTTGAACCTATTGAATACTAAAATGGTTAAATATCAACATGTGCCTCTGTTACTTGGCTGATTCAGTTACCATTTACCAAAAATTTAGCTTTAACATATATTATTTTCATCTAGCGTTAACATTTATTGAGTACCATAAAGGGAAGCCTGAATATAGGAAGCTGCAAGAAGGTAATGCCTATCTTGGCCATTTACAGTTCATGGTTTTGCATGACTATTTGTGTCCATTTCCTTGTCATCTCAAACACATTAATGCAATTTCCTGTAGCAGTTCCAAGCTGTGAATTGTCTGCATCTCTTTTAGTCAGGGGTGAACATAAGCAACCCAAATGGAGATGTTGGTCGTTTTGATGTGAACTGTTTGGTTTTTGAACAATGACATAAAGAAGCCAACGCAATTTCTGACAAATAGTTAAAACACGGGGAGCTTTATTTGTCACATATACTAGATGGCAGGCTTGGAATTTGGTGGTCAGCCTCCGCCTGTTAAACTAAAAGACATTGATGTTTTCGAACTTCTTATCACCTTACATTGATATTTTACAAAATAGCCTATTTTTATCACCTTACCTTGATGTTTTACAAAATAGATCTGGCCTATATTTTTATAAGTAAAATTATTGTATTGATAAGAGAGGAATGTATTTAGCCTTCAAAATGGTGGCCACTGCACTTGTGTAATCCTACAAGATGATTTGACCATAAGCTTTTCTCTTTGTAGTATATCAGAGTATCAATAAAACCTGCAAGTGAATGTCATAAATTTTGTGGAAGATGGTTGGACATAATTTTACATGTTAGAATATATTTTTGGTTTTGGACGCTCAAATTAATTCAACAAGTTACCAATTCAACCAAGTAAAAATTAAGTCAACAAGTTACCAATTCAACCAAGTTAAAAAAAAAAGGGTGAGTTTTGAAGATTATACGAATTTTCCTGAGTGTAGCATATCAGACCTTAATCCCGATTAAAGCATGGGACTGGGTTTTATGAGAGGTTTACCAACGAGAAATAAGGGCAATGGCTATGCCATGGGAACTATGATTCACTTTGTCGAAAGGCAATCATTACACCTGGTTTGGCACCGTGGACTTTTCTGTACAATGGCTGAAACAGAAGGAAGTGAGTTGGGAAAACGGAGTCGTTATCTCTTCAGACACATTACCATCAATGCGGCTACTATAAAATGTAACATATCTGCACTGAATAAGTAGGAGGCTAGGAGCCATAATAGTTCAACTTGTCTAGACTTATTTCAACCTCTGTGAGGTATTTTTTTACAAAAGAGCCTCTGTGACATGTCTACAGAGTCTACCGATTGATGTAAACGGCAATTGAGTATAACCTAGGTCACGTGACACGGGGTACAAAGGACACGAGGAGTCGAGTTTCAAAAAGGGACACGTGGCAGTACACGTTATATATATATATTAAAAATAGATATTTTTTTACACATTCCTCATTCATGATACAAATTCATTAATTCAAACATAGATCTTCATTTAGATGTAAGTTTTACAAAATAACATTATTCATACAAATACAATTGTGATATATTCACCAATAATCCAATAGGAAAAAGACAAGACACTGCAGTTTTCTCATCAAGTCTTCAAAATCAAAATGTGTTACATAGGTAGTAGAAATGCCAATGGCAAATAGAAATAGCAAATACAAAATAACTACAAGCCTCAAGGGAGTAGGTAGCTCATGAGTGATCAAAATCAGCATCACTGTCATCATCATGGTCACCACTGCTCTCCTCTACTGCATCCTCCTCCTTTGCTGCCTGGCCCTTGCTCTCTTGTGACATATTTCCACAAGGGATATTTGTTATCTTGAGGTTGTTGTCTTCCCTCAACATTTGAAGTTGTTGTTGCAGCTCCACTTTCAATAGAGGGAACACTTGCAAACCCTCATGAAATTGGAACAGAAGAGGCATCTCCAATGGGGACATTCTTCCCCTTCCTTTTCCCCTTCCCTACTTCCCTTGATTGAGCCATGAATGATGTAAAAAAATAATGAAAAAATGCATGAATTTGTAAAAAATACACACATGCAAACTACTGTAATAAAAATGCAAAAAAAATAGGAATATTCTTCCCCTTCCTTTGCCCCTTACCTACTGCCCTTTGCTCTTCGCTCCCACACACCCACAACAAACCAACATCGAGAGAGAGTTAAATGTGAAGTTGAAATGGGCCAAAACGACCACTGCGTGGCACTCAGAAAATTCGAACAAGTATCGCAAAATCAGGACACGATCAAGACACCGTGGTGTCTTGATGAGACAGGATCGGACACAACCAGAAGACACTGTCCCACCAAATCATATCCGATTCAACTAATTCAGAACACAACAAGACTGAGAAACGAATCCAGTTTCATAGAGTATAACCAATACAGAAATACTTATAGTGTTTTGAGTATAACCAAATGCTATAGTGTATAATAATCTATTTAGTAATATGAATCATCTATTTAGAAATGTTGATTTAGTAATGTGTATAATCTATTTAGAATGTTGATATAGTAATGTGAGAAAAGAAATCTTCAGTATTTGGAGCCTGAATAACACTATCAGTGATCACTCGGAATAACGGCATTCAAACTGCTTTAATTTTTGACGTCAATCTAACTGCAATTCGAGGAATCTATTTTTGCAAATTTTGGTTCGTTGAAATTTGGGGATGCCATTAGAAATGGGATGATCATTTCCGTCACCATCTGGGATAACAGGTATTTCATTGCAATTTGAGTAATTGATTCTTGTAATTTTTGGTTGGTAAATTTGAATATATATTGAATTCTATATGCTTGAGATCATTGCAACAGCTTCTGAGATAGTGATGGAGATGCTTCAAAGGTGGGGTAGTTGGCTTTTGGGATTTTGATAAATATTACTTGATGACCCTAGCTGCTTGAACATCAAAAGGAACAAGTTTTTGGTATTACTGAAAGAACAGTAGCAGAATGATTTCACGGATTACTAAATGAACAGTCAAGCACATGTTATTGCTGAATGAACAGTCAAGCAACATGAGTTCCTAGTATTGCAGAACGAATAGTCAAACAGAACAAGTCCCTACTAGGTGCTGGCATTGAATTCCCGGTAAGTGATGACATTGAGTTCCTAATAGAGGGTAACATGATGTATCTTGTTAATGTAATATATTTATGGGATTGTAAAATGATAATTTTTAATTATGTTAGATCTAATATTGATTTATAAAGTAGATAATGTTTTTTGGATTAATGACATTATTAGGATTTGGTTGATGTTTAGAAACTTACTCCGAAAATAAATTATATTAGTTGGTTCGAAATATCGATTAAATCTTAATAATATGATTAATCCAAAAAACATTTTTATCTAATTTTTAATTAATTAATTTCATTAATATCACTTACAATACAGGTATATATTATATATGTAAACCTTTCTAACATCACCCTTCCAAGGTGGAAAAGATTTCCTTTATAAAAAAATCATATGGAAAATAAAATTTGAAAGGAAAAAACCACATAACATAACCCTTATAAGGTATGTTGAAAAATTTTGAGATTTAATTTATTTTAATTTTTAAAATATCAATTTTCACATTTAATTACAAAATAGTGTAAAGAAAAATAATATCATCAATAAAAACCAAAATCCATAAAGTGATATTTTTCTATAAAACACCTCGTGTGTGTATATATATATATATATATATATATATATATATATATAATCAAAAGTTTTCAAACCTGAAGTCATATTCAAATCTTTGTATAATTTAATCACAAGTTCATCAAATTATAAATCAACGGTGAATGCATTATAACTGCTCCACTTTACCTTCCAACACGAATTTGTTTCACAACTCCCATCCGAATTCTAATGGAAAAAAATCTGATCAAAGCTGAGAGCATCGCTTACGATTTGAACAAATAATTGAATAGATGTTTTTCTGATTCATATAACAGATAAAAAAAATAAAAGGAATATTATTCCAGTAATTTTCAGAATTTGGCCACTGCTTATCATTGGCACCAGGCCCAAATAATATATACTATATAGCTTTTGCAAATGTTTTAAATGTTTTCCAATCAAAGAATATGGAGTTTACAATGTATACCTGTATTATTGGATGTATTATTGGAGTTTAAAAAATATATGAAATGCAATGTATACCTGTATAAGTGCAATTATTTATGAAATGCAAAACCAGAATACATGTCTTTTTAATAACATTTATGGCGTTGAATGATACATGGAAAAAAAATTTGAAATGTTACAGTGAAAGTTTACTTTGAACGTTCAGACAAAAGCAATAACAAGGTTACTCCCCAGAAATTTCCCAGACATATTTTCAGGCATACTTTTGCGCAAAACTTTCTAACAAACTCATCTGTATCATTGCTGTTCCCAGCTACAAAGGAACCCAATGAACCATTCAACTTCTAGGAACATCCAATGTCCCCAGTTCGAGCATTTTTAGTATGTAAGGCGGATGAAGGGAGATCCAATTTACCAGCACAGTTCCATGTTTTTCATCTTCGAAATTTTCCTCACCCAAGGCTCAAAACACTTCGGTTGACATTAGTTACCCTATAGTATATGTTAGCAACTCGGCCTGTTTTGGAGCAAGAGGAAAAACAGACTTGTATGGTTCGCTTGCCAAAGAACAAGGAGGAAAGACAGAGTTATATGGTTCACCCACCAAAAAACAAATCATGAGTTAATGGAATTTATCCCTAAAACACAAACAGCAGCGAAGGAAAACACCAACATAGGCAGAGTTATCTACATCTCTATTCAAATTCACAGGTCTAACAAGCCCCTTTATGAACAAAATACTGCAAGGACTTTGCATTATTGAAAAATTGCAGCAAAATATAAATTCCTGCACAGCAAAGAACCCTAGAAGCTTATGGAATCAAGGTCCGAGGCACGCAGTTGTTCCCTTGGAGTCTGTAATCTCTATTTTAATGCATATTTATGTTTTCTTCTTGAGGTCTCTGTTGAGACTTCAAAAAGAAATTACCGTACTAAGCTAATTAACAGTTCAAAATATATCCACAAGCTTAAACAGAAAACGAAAGGGGAAGCCATACCTGCAAACTTGAACGAGTGCGAGTTGCAGAGATTATTGATGTATTCGCTGAACTGGACCTTGGAGCTGCCGTTGCTGCTCTGCTTCACAAGGAAAGAGTTGGTCTGCTGCTTGATCTCGAGTAAAATCTGCCCTGGTACGGTTTTCATCTTCTGTGCAAGCTACACAAGGCAAAACCCTATCTATATCCCTCAATAAATAGCGAAAAGATAAACATGAAACTCGAATGCCTTGCATCCAAACGGTGCTCTGTTATGACTCGCCGTCTCGCCAATGAATCCCTGCCGGTGCTCCTAGGCAGGATTCGTGAGTATCAGTTGCGGAGGAAAAACAAACCATACTGCTACTGAAATCTTGATCATTGATTTTTTCAGCAAGAGCACAATTTGTTTTGCCTCGCAATCGATACTGAAATACCCTGCCCAAATCTTTAATTCACGATAAAAGAATAGTATGCACACGGGCATGGAATCAGCGAAGAGGATCTGGGTACCAGTGGCAAATCAACGATTCGATATGCAAAAATGTCAAGTTCCGCAAATGAATCTCTAGCAAAATTCCAGAGATATTGCAACGCCATCGGAAGGGGAATGCAGTTAAAGCACTTTCTCAAAAAGTGAGCAGAAACTGGTTTGACTTACCAAATATTGGCCCCCTTTTTATCCTGTCAAATAAAGATCAATGCTGATTAAAAAAAAAAACATCACCACTCAATCGGCAACACATGGCTCATTCAATTTCTTGACCTAAGGCCTTATTTCCCCGAACCATTTTCAGATCAGACCACCCTTCGGGGATTTTTGGTCTTCAAAAATGATCAACTGAACTCGATCTGAGAAATTATTGTTTACCTGTGAGTTTCTCAGGGTCCCCTCTTCGAACTCGATCTGAGCATTCGACCCTACATCTGCAACCGATTGGCAGTATACTGATACGGAATTCCTCCTTTTCACCGATCGACGTACCACCGATGATGGGTTCGGCACTTTAATGGAGCACGGAAGACAAGTTTTCAAACTTGATGATCAGATCCAGTACCTGCCCATATGGTGACAACTCCAACCAGACAGCTTTTTTATCCACCTACTCCACAATCTAAATGGACCACACCAACAATCTAAAATGGACTAACCTAATTGTTTTTAGTGTTAACCCACACCTAGCTGTCAGTAAGGCTACTAAGGCTAGTCAGAGTGGCTGGAAGGTAGGTTTGGCATTTTCCCTATCAAAATTTAAAAGGTAAATAAAAGGTTTTTAAAATGTAAATAAAAGGTTTAATCCTTGTCCAGAGAAAAATGTAAAAATGTAAATGAAAGGTTCAATTTTCATGTATAAAAAAATAAAAATAAAAAAGAAGAAGTTTAAATCTTTATCAAGGAAAAATGTAAGTTAAAGCTCAATCTTCAGTTAGAAAAAATGAAAATTAACTTTCGATTTCAATGCTTGCTTTTTTTTAAAGCTCCGTGTAGTGTCTCTTATGTGATTTCTAATAAGTTTGTATTTGGAGTTTGCACTTCTTCTTATTTTGTCACACTATTTTCCAAAATGGAGATGGCTTCCTGGTTATAATCTAAACTAGCAATTGCACCGGGAGGTGCAAAGGAACACTGAAAGGAAACCTCCCAATGATGTAAGGGGGGCAAAAAAGGTAGATGTTGAGTTAATTCTTCTCCAACTCCTCCTAGGGGAACAGAGGGAGAAGAATAAATGGCCTCCAGGGACTGAAATCAACCGAATTCACTATCATGCCGTCTCTAGTAACATAGCAATGGAATGTAGGCTTTCGAGAGGGCGTATACGTGCTATTGCTTGGGGTTATGGTCTAAGAAGTTCGAGCATCAAAATATAATGAGAGGATATTGCCTTTTAATACAGTTTACAAGGGGAGGATTTCTATTAATATTCAAGCACTTTATAAAAGAGAGAGATAGCCTCTGTGCATTATTCAAAGGATATTCAATTGTTTTTTATTATTATCGAATAAATTAAATGTTAAAAGTAATTAAATAATAATTAAAGTTTGAATTTATATATTTATTTTATTTTTAATAATTACATGCTAGGATAAGAAAAGATTTCAAAACCAATAAAAAAAGAAGAAAAATAAAAGTAAAAATTAATTAAATAAATAAATAAATAGAAATAAAATAAAATAAAGATATAATTAAAATTAAAAATAAAATAAAGGAAAATCAGAGAAGCAGGAAATGTCATACTGATCACTGTCACTTGAATTGAAGAGATAAGTTTCCATGGTTGGGACCAGAACTTGGGGATTTTTCTCATCCACAGCAAACAATTTCTCGCCCACAGCAGAATCACCATTCGGGTCTGTTGGATGCTTATTGTTTGCGGAAGTAAATTCCAAGATGGTATAGAGCAGCGCCTTACCCCATGTGGTTCCAGTCTTGGGAAGGGAAGCGAAGAAAATGTCATCGGGGCGTGGTTGAAATTCCTTTTGGATGAACTTCACTATCCTCCCTTCTTCACAGATCGCCCTTTCATCTCCCCACATGCATTAACCATTCACGCCTTACACTCAGAAATGTTTATGATTGGGATTCCTGCGCAATGCAATCCCTGCACCAATACAATTTAGGTTTCTCTCCTGCTCTTCTTCTTCGTCATGCTTCATTGATCACGAGCATCTCAATCTCTGACCCTGCGAACCTCTGCGCTGAAAGATAGAACTTGATTACTTGGCTATTAAATCTAACTCGGCGCAAGAAATCAAGATATATGAAGTGGGTCACGAAGGAACAGAGCTGGGCATTGAAAAAAATGTGAATAAATATGCTTCGGTGCTTAATTTTCCCCCTTTTCTACCCCTTTCTACATTTCTTTTTAAATACGTGCTACGGTGACGGTTGGAGGGTCCGCTTTGTTTTTAAATTCAACCCAACTTGCTCCTGTGTTTGGATCCCTCTCATTTCACAAATTTGTTTCTCCTCCTCGATTCGCTGTTTCCTTAACCTTCGATTTTGATAGGGCACTCTTGCTAATCTTGACTGGATGATCTTGCTTGGATTTCAGTTCCTGTTGCTCCTACATTCAAACCAGAGCATTAGATCCAATCGAAGCCCATAGTCTTGAAAAGCCCATATGGAATAGAGGTCGGTATTAAATTGGAACTTTCAAACTCTCTTCCAACTTTATGGTGATGATACTGGACTGCTACCTAGCATCCATACCCCACCTAACAAAAGCTTTGGACTACTTACTGCCTGCTACCTTGAGACAGGTTAAGGTCCCTTGTGGATAGGTTATGGACTACTTTTTCTTAGTATCAAACCCGTATGTACGCTGTAACAGATCCTAGCTCTCAGCAATCCAACTATCTTGTGTTCGTTGACCATCATTATTCTACTCTGCAATATTCAATCTATGCCATGGAGGTGAAATGGAAAATCCAGGTTGTATTTTTATTTCACCATTTGTTTTAACATGCAACGATGGGGAATTTCAGTAATATCATAAGTAGGTTGTTTGAATCCCCATAATGGTAGCAGTCATATTCCCTTTTCATGGCTCTAATATTCTACATGAATTGCATACTTCATGTGAAAATACTGTAAAAAGGAATCATTCTCCTTGGTTCTTTTGGAAGTACGCACAATCAGATTATAAGCTACAGGAACTTTAAAAATCTTTGCTTCTTCGGGATTTATGAATCTATTTCAGCAACGGAGTTTCACCCAAGAAACACTTTGCATATGCAGGAGCAAGATGTTTACAAGCAGCATGAATTTGGAGCAGAGGTTAACATGCCATAGGATTGAATGTTCGATGATATTGAGATTGCCACAAATGGTGTGTATGCAGCTAGGTCTACAGGTAATCTCAAATTATCAATATAACAAATACCTATCTAATTGTTTAATCATATAATTCAGCCACATGTTAAAGAAGATCATCTTTCTCATAATTGGTTCTTGTTTATACGGAATATTCCTTTATTTGGATTTCTCTTGTACACAAGTCCACCAATTGAGTCTGCAAGTGGTCCATATTGGTTCATGGAGCCATTGTCTTTGTAAGATTCATGAATTATGCATTTTATTTGAGATGCGCTTGTTAAATCCATTGAGATATGCCTTCCATTTTGATCACACAATGCCAGGGAAAAGTAAACCAAATAATCAAACTTTATAATTTGAATTTTAAATATTTATATTTATTTTAATAAAATTATTGATTTTAAATTTTAAATTTATTAATTTGTTATTTATGTAATTTTACTTTTTATTTCATTTTATTTATTTTTTTGTTTATTTATTTATTTATTAATTTTTATTTTATTTTATTTCTATTTATTTATTTATTTGATTCTTGTTTTTGTAATTAAGAATTTAATTTTTATTTTATTTTATTTTATTTTATTTTTTTATTTATTTTTATCTATTTTATTTTTAATTTTAGTTATATCTTTATTTTATTTTATTCCTATTTATTTATTTAATTAATTAATTTTTACTTTTATTTTCCTTATTTTTTTATTGGTTTTGAAATCTTTTCTTATAATAGCATGTAATTATTAAAAATAAAATAAATATATAAATTCAAACTTTAAATATTATTTAATTACTTTTAACATTTAATTTATTCGATAATAATAAAAACAATTGAATATCCTTTGAATAATGCACAGCGGCTATCTCTCTCTTTTATAAAGTGCTTGAATATTAATAAAAATCCTCCCCTTGTAAATTGTATTAAAAGGCAATATCCTCTCATTATATTTTGATGTTCGAACTTCTTGGACCATAACCCCAAGCAATAACAAGTATACGCCCTCCCGAAAGCCTACATTCCACTGCTATGTTACCAGAGACGGCATGATAGTGAATTCGGTTGATTTCAGTCCCTGGAGGGCATTTATTCTTCTCCCTCTATTCTCCTAGGAGGAGTTGGAGAAGAATTAACTCAACATCTGCCTGTTTTTCCCCTCTTACATCATTGGGAGGTTTCCTTTCAGCGTTCCTTTGCACCTCCCGGTGCAATTGCTAGTTTTATGTTTTATTAATTCTATTAGTTGTAGTTTAAGGGGAAATGAATTTATTTTTATTTATTTATTTATTTTTTTAATTAAAAATATGTTTTGAATGTATTAATTTATTTAGTATTGAGAATGAATTATATTATATGGTTCAAAATTTTGACTAAATTTCAGTGATGTGATTAATTTGATTATCAATATGGATTACAAAAGTCTAAAATCTAGATTTAATATCTTTAAAAAAAATATTCTCAGACACTTATAGAGTTCACAAATCAAACTTGTGATTCCAATAAATTCTTACCAGAATTTGAATAAATTTGATCTAAAAATATGCCTCAAAAACCTCTAAAACTTAGAAATTAAATTACTACTAAAATTTATAAGATGTCTCTTCTTTATATGATAATTGTCAAACCATTACTCATTGCTTATGCCTAAAAAACCTCTAAAACTTAGAACAATTAAATCACTACTATATTTATAAGATGCCTCTTCTTTATATTATAATTGTCAAACCATTACTCATTGCTTTCATAAAGTGAAACTTAGAACAATTAAATTACTCATATTGCCTCTTCTTTATATGATAATTGTCAAATCATTACTCATTGCTTCCACACACACATATATAAGCTTAGTTTAACTTATACATGAAATGACCTTTTCATTGGAATGTGATGATGCAATTTCCAACAAGATTGTGATTTTGTTGTTTAAAATACATTTTTGAGTTCATAAATGGATTCAACAAGCCTACACTGGAATTCTACATATTAAACAACTTAACTCAAGTTTTTAAAATTCTCTGCTAGATTTTGTTTAAAATTAACCATAAAAATGTTCTGAAATAAAGCTATTTCGTCTATAAGTTAGACACCAAAGAAACAAAAAATAACAAACAAAAGGAAAATAAGAAAAAATGAAAAGAGCACAACAACAAGAAGCTCAAAGGGTCTAGTCTTTAGATTAAGGTAGGGATAGAAATATATATGTATGGGTTGTTTAATTATTCTATGTTTTACGGTCTTTGATCAGTGAAACATTTTTTGTCAATTTACTTTTTCTTTTTGTTTAAAATTTGTTTTTGAATGTATTAATAGATCTAGCATAGTAAAAAAAATCTAGGAGCATTAGTATTGTGCATAGTTCACAAATCAAATTTGTGATTCCAACAAATTCTTACCAGATTTTAGGTAAATTTGATGTTAAAATATGCCCAAAAGAACTTCTCAAAATTAGAACAATTAAACAACTACTATATCTATAAGATGCCTCCTTTTTATATAATAATTGCCAAACCATTATTAGTTGCTTCCATATATATATATATATATATATATATATATATATATATATATATGACTTACCAAATGATATTTTCACCAACATCTAACTATAAAATCTCAAGCAAGATTGTGATTTTTTATTGTTTAAAATATTTTTGTGAGTGCATAAATGGATTCAACACCTTGAATAGGCACTACTGAATTTTGTTTAAAATTAACCAGAGAAAATGCCATTTGGTCTAACTTATAGAAGAAATGACAAATTTTTAAAGCATTTTTCTCGTTATTTTTAAACAAAATCCACCACATAATTTAAAAAACTTGAGTTTAAATTGGTTAATCTATAGATTTGGAGTGCATAAGGATTTTCCAGTGTGGTGAATCTATTTATGCACTCAAAAATATATTTTATATAACAAAAAATCACAATTTTACTTGGTGGAAAAACCATTTAATTTATAAATTAAATTATATGTATATATATCGTTTAAAAACATTTTACAAACCTTAAATCTTTTTCTTTTAAATTATCCTACATTCTTTAATGATATCCCATATAAATTTATTTGATATGGATTATAATCCTTAATCATTGAATATTAAAAACAATAAACTTAGAAACTCGACCATAAAGTGAGAAAATTTTATGCATAAAATAGAAAGCAATAAAACAAGTAGCCTATCTCACCATAATCTATTAAAAATAGATAAATATTCTTCTCCTAATTGTCACGAATACTATCCCCATACAGCACTAAATATGGACCATTGTTTTCTCAATTCATATCTAACATTTAATTAATAGTACATTAAATAAACGTTGATAAAATATTATTTTTTATTAAAAATAAATCACAAAAACATTTTTTAATAAAATATTTTATTTTTTAATTTTTTACTACCAAAGTGAATCACAAATTTTTCTTATTCCAAGATCTTCTTCTACGATTTTCCGCCACTTTGAATAAATTTGTACTATTATCGATATCCGATTTCTTCGAAGATTTGACTCACCAAATCCTATGGATAGTTCATCGGAAAAATAAGTGTCGTACTCCATTATTTAAATCTTTAATGCAACCACCGAAAGTTTATATACCTTCTACTAAAGTTGGCAAAAAAAATCGTCTAAAATAAAGGACGAAAAGGGTTGGCATGAACTCATCTTTCGGCGGAAAACATAAAATATTCCACAAGTAAAGAATATATAATGGCTCCAAATTGAGCCGCCAAACTTGAACTCGTTGACTAAATATAGCGAGAAATTGGTTTGTTCTAAACATTTTATATCTCTAACTTTATATGGGAGAGTTTTCACCATACTACTGTTAACGTTTTTTGTATTTGTGCTATGGAGAATCTGACGTGGAGCGCTTTTGAATTAGACACTTCTTTTGAGAAGAGGGTTCTACGATTGGGAAGAGGCCACACGGAGTCTGACGTGGACAGATTTTAAATCAAACGCTACTTTTCCGGGTTGCACAAATTGGAAGTCGCCACGTCATCATACATTAGGAGGAGAGAGAGGCTCGGAAAGGAAGCCGAAGAAAATTGCCTTTTTTTTTGGGAGCCCGATAACAGCATGGAGCTCTATGGATTTACATCACAGCAGTAGCTGTAGCGCAGAAAAGGTTTATGGATATAATTTTACATTTTTTTGACGGGCTCTCTGATTCGAATCGGCCCAACATTTGTTTCAGCCCCCGATTTCTCGATTTCCACGTGGTTTCTGGCCAATTTCAACTTATTTTTACCGAGAAAAAAACAATAAAATATTCTGCCTTTGACATATTTTAAAAAAATAAAAATCGCGTTGAATAACACGAGGTCGAGTCAGCGACCAGACCGGACGACGTGCCAGAAGCGTGCGGGACCCACCGCAGCGGCGGCCGTCAGATTCGCATTCCCAAAAGGGAACGGAGGGACGAGAGGACGCGTTTACCGTGAACCGGCGGTGACGGAGTAACGGCGGCGATGGCAGGCGTGACCCCCGCGTCGCGAAGGAGAAAATAGCGTGACGGCAAATGTCGAATTTTGAGTGGCGGTAAGAACGATGAGAACGCGCTCTCATTGGCTGAGCGAACAATCGCATTCGGAAAGCCAACAAAGGGAACGCTTTCAGCGTAATTATCGACATGAATTATATGGACTATAGAGTTCTCCAACTCCCTTGTACCAACACAATTTTGTTATGTCCATGGGTTTGGGAATTTTACAACTTAGATGTGTTTGGCCATTTTTCTTGCTTTATGAATGTCATTGTACATATAAATTATGGTTTAAATAAACTAGCATAGATTTATTAACTATGAATCTACCAAGCATTGATAGGGATCTAATCTTTCAAGGTGTAAATTTCTTTTTGAATGCAAAACTTGAGGAAAGGTTTGCACTTTGAGAGATTTCATTCTTCTTAACTCTTGGTAGAATTCGAGAGTTAAAATGGATCTATGCTAGTTCTGACTAATATTATTTATATTTATTGAAGCTGAATTTATAATTTATAGATATTATTTACATATTTTAATATATTTCACATCTTTATATATAGAATTATTCATATTTTGAATATTATTAAAACCCTCATAGTTCATATAGCTAGATACACATTTTTCTTTGACATGCTTTGCTTTATTTATGTGTATGTGCGCGCGCACACACATATCTTAGAATTTAGGCTTGGAGTATGCCCTAAAACTGTTTATATTTGGATAAGAGTTCGTCTTCCTCAAACGTAAGGAAATGGGTTAATGAACCATGACCTGGAGCTATCTGGTAGGAGTGAAAGCCTACCCCTTTATGAGCCACCAGGAGGTAATTCCAAGTGGCATGGTTTTCCTTAAATAGCAGTGATAAGTCAACCTACATTCGCGAATAGCAGTTAGTGATGGTTGTCCCACTTTCAATTTGACAACTCAATTATGATAGGTTTTTCCACTGTTTATATATATATAATCAAATATATACACAAAGTTCTAAAATATTATCATTACGAATATGAATCATCATTATTTAACTTTATTTTAATGTGATGAATATTATAAGTTTTAAAAACAGAATCGTGGTTGTAATTTTATTAATAAAATTAAAATTGCACTATAAAAAAATTGAATTGGGTTTTCTTATTTTTTATTATTACTTTTATTATTTTTTAAATTTTTTAACTAAGCATGCATTATATTTTTTAGTTATTATTTTTTGATCTAGTGTTCATTTTCTAATACTTCGCTACAACATTATCCCCATATTAGGCGGTGCAATAATCCAACCATTGTGAACCATAGTCAATAATGTAGATGAATGTCTTTCAGATTCATTAAGATCGATTAGCTTCTCCTCCTTGTCCTGAGGATGAGCCACAATAGTTGGTTCGAATCGTCGTCCAAATCCTAATAATGTGATTAATCCGAAAGACATTCATCTACATTATGAATCACAAAAGTCTTAGATTTAACATAGTCAATAATTTCCAACCATGCTTAACAAAATTCAACTATGTTTAGCCATAATGAACATGGTCATTCAAGGTCAAACATAATTACCATAATCAAACATGGTTAACTATAGTAGAATATAGTCAATCATCACTAACCATAGTCAAGGTCAACCCTTGATGGATGCTACAATGCAACATAACTATCGAGAAATGTAGTGATTCAACCAAAGTCAAACATGGTCAACCATGGTTAATCACAACCAAACATCATCAAACATGATTAATCATTGTCAACCTAGCCAAACATGGCCAACCATGGTTAATGATGGTCAAACATAAACATTAGGGGAATTTTGTGGTTTAAAATGGCCTCTTAAGAAAAATGTACAAACCAAAACAAACTTTATAAGAACCAATAGGATTCAAGACGATGATGTCAACCATGGGGGATGATTCCCCATTTTTTGAGTAAAAACGTAAAAAGATTAAAAAATAATAAAATAATAGAGCAAATTTTTCAACTCGTATTTTCAACTTATCTCCCTAAGGTTTTACTCAAATTTCAAGTGGAAGTACTCATTGGTTGCAAAATTTAATTCATCATCCAATGAGTACCCATGTTGCATACTTCTGATGGACCCTGCTAAACGAAGAATGAGAAATACATGAAAAATCGTGATTACAATCACATTTTTCATGTATTTCTCATTTTTAATGTAGCATGGTCCATTGAAAATATGAAACATGGGTACTCCTTTGATGATGAATCAAATTTCACATCCAACGACTATTGTCACTCGAAATTTGAGTAAACCCATAAGGAGATAAGTTGAAAATACGAGTTGAAAAAATAGTTTTTTTTTTTTTTTCCTCTAAAATTTGATGATGTAATCTAATCCTTTTTTATTATTTTATAATTTCCTTAGGAGGCCCATATTAGACCTCAAAATTCCCCTAATGCAACTACGTTCAAACCATTATTAACCATCACCAAACATGGTTAATCATAGTTGAACATTAATACAATCAACCATGATCAAAGATGATCAAACATAGTCAACCATGGTTTAACATATTTAGCCATCGTTAGCCATACTTAAGCATGGTCAACCATAGTAAACCATGGTTAAAAATCGACAACCATTGTCAATGATGGTGGATCACAAACAAATATGGTTAACCATGGTCAACTATGTCCAACCATAGACAACCATGGTCAAACACAATCAACCTGTTAATTTTTCATAGGGTTGTATTTATCCTTGCTTTGATAATTGCATTTCATCATTAACATATTACATTCACCCCATAGTATCATAACATTATTCATATTTACATCACTATTCAGCAGCATGTGCAACTATGTAGAAAGAACAATATCATCGTCATTAATGCAGTAGGACATAAAGGAACAATAGAAGAAAAGCATGACTCTAGGATTCGTTTGAGACCAGGGAAAATCCCATTATGGGGAAAACCCTTTCAAGTTCTTCTTCTTAGATTGTCATCAAATGATTCAGCAAAAAAAAGTACAATGATCGATATCTTCATCTATGCAACTAACCAGCAAAACAACTACAACATCCATGAAATGAACTCAACAATTTATATACTCAGAATTATGATTATGAAGTTTATTTTGAATTGTCACTGTCTGATATCAATTGTCGAACCCTATAGTCACTGAGCGGAATCTTCGGAATACTGAAACTTCATCTTTTGGTCCTCGATCACATGGAGGAGGATTCATCTGTGTGACAATGGTTACTTGATCGCTCTCTGAAGCACTAGAAGGGAGCGACTGAGGTTTGCAACTAAGAATCAAAAACCCTAGATGTCATTCGCACAGAGGAAGTGTTGTGCGTGTGACTAGGATGCTCTAGTCGCACTGAGGACAAGTTATGCATGCGACTGGGATGCTCTCGTCGCACTTATGAGCTTGGAAGCATGCGATTGGGATCTGATCTGACTGTGGAAACCATAACTCCCCATTCACATGGATGAAGGGTTGTTCGTGCGACTAGAAGGATCCAGTCGCACGGATGACATTCTGTGCGTGCGAATGTGGTCGAGATATCCTTGCTTTATGCCTGCGACTGAGGACAAAAACCCTAAATCAGAGATGTGAGCCTTGGACCCTGCAATTACACCTTAGAGCGAACTTATTCCTCAGCAGACAAACCTTAGACTTGTGAGAGCCAAAAACCAAGAGCGAAGAGTCTCTCATCATTGTGTCTAAATGAGGTAGAGGTCACTTGTACTTATAGATTTCTGATGGGTACACTTTGCTTTAGGGCCGACCTAATCCAATATGCACATGTGAAGGGCCAACCCAATCTAATGTACATATGTGGGTTCATAAATTCAAAAACCAACTTCTCCTTGTCCAAATGAGGTGATCTTTAGGTCGATTTTGGTCCTCTTGAAAAGAGGAATTCAATGCAATCATTATCTCTGTCATATGAGTTGCCCAAGGTGGAATTTGACCCTAGTTTCAAAATTTAACACTTCCTCTCAACTAGGAAGAATTCCACCTCCCAATATTTGTCTGTTGATCATCACATCATCCTATCATGTTCTCGTCATGTCGTGACCATCTCAAGTATATCATCATCTCAAATCATATGCATTCATCTCGATCCATCCCTTTCTTACTCCTGCTTATCTCTTAATTTTCCCTGCTCATATGTTGAATATTCTTAAATTTAAAAGAAGAAGAATTTGTTACGAGAGGGGAGCCTAGGCTACCACCCACTATTCATCAGACTACGATCCATAATCTCTGTCAATGTGCTACTACCCGAAATCTCATCATCGGGGAGTCAATTCGCATCATTGTCAGAGATCGTATCATCAAGGAGAATGCCTCAACATGTAACCACCACGAGGAGCACATCTTGGCCCAGAATCTCATGGGGGAGCTACTACTGCGACCCCATATCGAGCAATAGGATATCTAGACACACAGGGGAGCACATATCAACCCTGAGATCACATCGTGGAGCTCAATCTCAACCCGGAATCGCATAGGGTTATCTCAACCCATCCTATTGCCTACTAATCTTCCCATCGATGACCCTGAATATTCATGTGGTAGAACACGTACATCATAATCGACTTGGGTTATACACCCCAAGTACACTCTCAACCCGTTGGAAAAACGTGGAGCTGTATTCCTGACAAGCCTTGCTTTTGGGTATGATGCCAACTGGGGTATACTCTGCATAGACCAGATAGGGGAGAAACATCTCCAAACCTATGAAGATAGGGGAGCAACATCTCAACCCTGGGTAATAGATAGGGGTAATCCCCTATTGTCCAGAGATCCCTCAACCCCAGGAGCCCTCCATCTCAATTCCACACCTTGGGAGCTCAAACAGGGGATGAAGAGTTGGCTCAGTGTCCTCGATCAGTGTTGCTCTCATCATGCTCATATTGGGTATTGGCTTGATCATCATGTATCAATAGCAGTTGTTTCCTGTTCATACAAGACATCAAATCAAATATCATGTCAGAACATAAATAATCATATAAATCACAAAAGGATACCATATTCATCCTCCCTCTCAAGGAGGTGCCAACCACAAGCCTAAGCTTGTCTCGTACAGCTGCACTTTCTTCATATATGAAAGTATCTCGGTCCCAACTATATATGGGATTTTTTGCCAATCAGATCCCACTCTTTGTCATTGTAATGTATTCATGTCATATCCAAATCATGCTCAAATAGCTCTCTAAGGATCTTATTCATCCTGCATCATAGCTAGCCATGTTAGCAACATTGTACTCAACCTCGGTTAAGCTACAAACCTCTCATCCATGATATCATGGCAGATCTCATACTAAAGCAACACCCAAATGTGCTTACTAATAATAATATAAACATCATCAGTGCATCCATGCAATCACATATCATAAGAAAAATATCTTAGATCAAAAATTGATTGTCTCATGCAGATATCTCGAAGGATGCTCCATGGCAACTCAATGTCACTGAAGCAGCTCAATCATGAAATTCTTCAGGTTCAGTGTACATCATATATATGGATGTATGTTAAAAAAAAAACATCAATTCTTCAATCAACTGACGATTTCCAAGTCAAATTCAACAAATTCTCATCACGACATCTTGGATTCAATCGGAGTATCCAAGGTCTTACATTTCTACTTTCCAACATATCATCAATATCTTCGCAATATAGATTATATTTTCCCAACTTCATAAATTGATTCATCATGCCATGATTTATTATTTGGAGCTTCAGAGTCCATCTACCTTTTACTTAGATCATCAGAGGCTCATCACCTGTCAAGAGTAGACCATCAGTATAAAAATAAAAACCAAAATCAAGGTCATACCTTGGAACACTTCTGAAGTAGAGGTTTGGATCAACACATCATCATGGCTTCACTAGATAATTGTCATTGTGAACATATTTTGATTAGGAAGCTAGCTTTATTCAAAGCTTTTTGCAACCATAACACTTTTCCAAATGCCAACAAGTTGTCATCTATTGCATAATATCAATCCAAACTTCATCAAGGCATTCCCATGATCATAATACAATTCATTTATGTCACTAGATTCACATGCATATACCAAGGATAATTCATGCAGGTTCCATCTTCATACGAAATCACAAATTTCAATACTTCAATCAAGGAGGCCAATACAAAACCATTTTCGAATACCCATATAAGTCATTGGAAGTCACTATGCTCCTATATCATTGTCATCAAGGAAAATCATCAGTCATCAGTCATCAAATCGTCAAATCCCATGTCTGTTATCATAGTGATATCTATAGTCCAAAACATATCTTAATTATCAAGTCAAAGTTCAAAGTCATTATCTAGTATCATGTCAAAACTCCAAGAATTGCTCATCATGACAAACTCTAAAATTTGCTTATCTATGTTAATCATGTCAAACTCTTATAGCACAAACTTAAAACATAATGACATATCTATATGTATGTCCCGGTCACCTACAAACACAAGTTCAGTCTTCATGTTCATATTATGGAAAACATTCAAACTTTTATGCTCAACGATCTTTCTGTTATCTGCACCACATCTGTAGAACTAACATCCTTCAGGAGAACATCTGATTTCATGCACAAAACTTCATTTTTGAGTCTTGAATGCATAGTCGCACCCATAGGTCTTCCTTTGTGCGGTTTGGATATTACAATCACACCCTCCAAGATGTTATGCAAGCGACTGAGGTTGGATTAGCCTATAATTTATCTCAATGTCTTGGTCACACCCTTCAGGTTGTTATGCGAGCGACTAGGTGGCCTAGTTGCACCCTTGAGCTTACATCCGTGCGACTGAGGCTTCGAGTCAGAGAAAGCTCTCTTATCACAGATCAGAACTTTGTTGCAGATCATCAATGTCAAATATTTGTCTATTCATGCCCATAAATCATATTTCAATAGTACATATTATACATATAATGAAAATGACAGTAGAATAAGGGAACTTATGGAGAGGTGCTCCCTCTGAATGGGAATCCACTTCAGTAATCTTCATTCATGCCATCAACCTATCTGGAAATTCATCAACAGATCTATTAGATCATAAATTCAAACATATACCCATCATGGTCATAACATACTTAGCATCAACTACTACACCATGGCATCAATCTTGCTTCTAGGGTTAGAGTCACATGATAGGGGCAAGTGACAAGTGTGACATCACACTTCAAACATCATGAACATGATATCACTTCTATCAAGTTAGGGTATTTAGATTTACCATATGCCATAGTTACTAATCACATCAAAACATAGCCATGGTTAATAAGATATCTAGAGTATTAATCTCATAGTTATACTTCTATCATGGTGACCATGCTAATCATGATCAATAGGATTAGGTCAGGTCATTCAATAAAACTTTACCAAAACAACAAGTGTTCCAACCCTTTCTCCATACTTTCATCATGCTTATCACAATAATTATCAATACCATTATATCAAATATCAACACTAAGTAGCCTCATAGAATCAAGAAGATGATCATGATCAAAATGTTCAATAACAGGTGCACCATTTCATCAGAATAACCATGAATTCAAATTACTTTCATATACACTCATGGACCATTCGAGAAGGATATATTTTCATCATACCTTAGGTATTACATTGCCATCCAATACTACAGCTTAAGCATAACATTAAAACAATATACATTGCATACCTTGTAGTATTCAAATACCAGTGCACCTTCTTATTTAACATAGGTAGCTTGTAGTACTTTGTCACCTTTTCTTCAGGTTCCTCTACCCTTTTCCAAATCTAGATTTTATTTCCTGCATCTCAAATGATCCTCAAGAGGGATCCACTTATCACATCTCATCTAGGAGGTTAGAAACATCCAAATACTCAAATATACATGCATGAAGTATAAGAAATGATCAAAACAATAATAAGATCCAAAGTTCTAGACAACGATAAATACACAAAGGAGCATCATAAATCAAGAAATAATTATCTTCAATGAGAGGTGGCCCTCTCTCCCTTGAACCAACCTTCAAGAGTCGTCATTGTCCATAGTCCACACAACAATGTTGTCTTCTAACAACTTCATCAATAATCCAGCCTACTAGTGACTATCCCATTCAGGGCTTCATCAAATCTGTCAAAAGTGCTTGAAGATCTTTACATCAAATCTTTGCCATAAACCCTTATGCACAAATTGCCTAGGGTTTCCTTCATACCCTAGAATTATTTTAGGTCTCCACCATCCTCTCCTTGCTTCCCTCAATGGTGTCATCATAGGGGTGATCTCCATGACTCTTCTTCAGCCCATCTTTGATACCATGTTAATTTTTCATAGGGGTATATTGTTCTTTGCTTTGATAATTGCATTTCATCATTAACACATTACATTCACCCCATAGTATCATAACATTATTCATATTTACATAATTATTCAACAACATATGCAACTATGTAGAAAGAACAATATCATCATCATCAATGTAGCAAAACATAAATGAAAAATAGAAGAAAAGCATGCACACATAGAGACACCAGGATTGGTCTCAGATCAGGGAAAAACCCACTATGGGGAAAACCATCAAATTTTTCTTCTTAGATTGTCATCAGATGGTTCAGCAAAAGAGAGTACAAGTATTCATATCTTCATTTATGAAACTAACCTGCAAAACAACTACAACATTCATGAAATGAACCCAACAATGTATATACTCAAAAATATGATTCTGAAGTCTGTTATGAACTATCATTCTGAAATCAATTGTCGAACCCTGCGGTCATTGAGCGAAATATTTAGAATATTCAAACTTCATCTTTTAGTCCCCGGTCGCATGGAGGAGGAGTAATCCGTGCAACTATGGTTGCTTGGTCACTCTCTAAAGCACTGGAAGCGAGCGATTGAGGTCTACAACTGAGAATCAGAAACCCTAAATGTCGGTTGCACGAAGGAAGTGTTGTGTGTGTGACTGGGATGCTCTAGTCGCATCGAGGATGATCTATGTGTGTGACTGGGATGCTCTGGTCGCACTTATGAGCCTAGAAGTGTACGACTAGGGTCCGATCTAACTTTGGAAACCCTAACTCCTCAGTCGCATGGATGAAGGGTTCTTCGTGCGATTGGAAGGCTCCAGTTGAACGGATGAGCTTCTGTGTGTGCGATTATGGTTGAGATCCTCCTGTTCTATTCCTGCAACTAGGTCCCAAAACCCTAAATAGATATGTGAGCCTCAGACCCTACAATTACACCTCAGAGCAAACCTATTCCTCCACGGGCAAACATCTGACCTATGTGAGCTAAAAACCAAGAGATAAGAGTGTCTCATCATTGTGTCAAAATGAGGTAGAGGTCACTTGTATTTATAGCTTTCCGATGGGTCCACTTTTCTTTAGGGCCGACCTAATCCAATATGCACATGTGAAGGGCCAACCTAATCCAATATACAAAGGTGGGTTCAAAAATTCAAAAACCAACTTCTGGTTGTCCAAATGAGGTGATCTTTAGGTCGATTTTGGTTCTTTCGAAAAGAGGAATTAAATTAAATTATTATCTATGTCATATGAGTTGTCCAAGGTGGAATTTGACCCTAGTTGCAAAAATTAACACAACCATAGTAAATCTTCTTCAAACATTGTTAATCACAGTCAAACATGGCTAATTATGGTTACTTATGTTCAACCATGGTCAAACATGATCAACTATAATCAACCATGGTCAACCAAAGGTAAGTATGATCAACCATAGTTAATAAGGGCCACCAAATTTCAGACCAAAATCAATGTGACATAACCCTTTATTAACATTTTGATGCCACATAAACATTGGGGAACATAGAAACTCAACAAATTTAGCCAAAATGAATGGGCATTAAAATTGAATCATTTTTTAAACTATAATATAAAAAATCATAAAAATACATAATGGCATGATAATATTTCCAACAATTTAAAAATTCAACATTAATTTCAAATATTATTTACCTTGTATTCAAAAGCTCAATACTAATTACATCGAATGAAACATAAAATGTTTCTTGAAGTTATTGTTGCTTTGTCAATATTCAAAACAAATTAATAATTCATAATTAAAATATATAATCCAACAAACATAGAAATAACTCATAATTCATGTAATATCATATGCAAGTTAAAACACTCATCTCAAGTTACCATGTAAACATAATATTAAAAATAAATAAATAAATAAATAAAAAATAAATTAAAAAATTAAAAAAAATGATACATTTATTCATGTTCACTCACAAATTCAGATACACCATAAGAATCTATATCGTCTTTAGATGAAGAGTTGGATAAAGATGTAGATGACTCATGTTCTTCTCTATTATCAACTACTGCCCTATCTAAGTTTACATGTATGCCCTGTGAAATTCCTTAATTTTAGTTACCGGAAATTATTCTCCTACCTTATGCAGATTATTCGTCTTCATAAATTAATCATGGCAACTAACAAATAAATCACTACTGCAATTTTCCCAAATAATAATAAGAACTAAGAAATAATGCACACACACAAAATAATGAATATCAATATTTTTGGACAAATTGTCCCTCGAAAAGCCTTAGTGTGGGGAAAACCAGTTCTATAGATGAGGGTTTTATTATTAAACTTTATCAAAAAATGAGAATTATAATATGCTTGTCTCTCACTGGCAAAGCTCTGTCAAATATGTTTCTCCACTTCTATTGGAAAATTTGAACTTGAAACACAAAGTTTCCTTTTGCAAAACAATTCAGCCTCCTCTTAGGCTACACACACCTCCTCCTGCTACTCACACTGGAAACTGGAAAATGTGCACAACCTTCTCTAGAAATTCGCTAAGCCTCCAAAAAAGCATTTCGTTAATTACAGTGCCTCCAAAAACACTCTGAATCCACTCGCACCTCCTTCAACAACTGGAAATCGAATTGTATCTTCAACTTGCACTGGGTAATATAGCAATGTGCACTGACTAAATCGTCCTCCCTCTTGAAGAATAATTTGGCCTTCCTTCTCCTCTCGAAATATTGGAATCTCTACGAAGAATTTGCCTAGAAATTATCTCCTCAATATCTCTACTGAAATCGCATTACTAGTGTCCTCCATTGTGCCCTGCTAACACTAAAATTTGTTGTTTCTGAATGATCTCTAAAGCCCCATCGACTTGCTCTCATAATCTCTTGTTGATGAATCAATGACCACAATCTAATAAAAATCAATGGCTAAGATTATCTTGACCCCATCAAACGACTTTTCTAAAAATCACTAGAGCAAAATCAATTTACCTTAACTAATCTTATTTATTTAATCATTCTTCCTAAGTTAGGAAAATATTTAATAATTGGACAATTAATCTAATTAGGGCATTTTCCTCTAAAATTTTATGGGTCTGTGTTCCTTAACCTCGTAGACATCAATAAATATTATAACTCATGTATGAGCTACTAAAAAAACTAACACTCCCTCTTAGTGAGGAAGGTGTTCTCCACTACTCCTAATGTACCCGTGAAGTAGACAAAATTTTCCTTACCCAAGGCCTTCTTGAGAATATATGCAACCTTTTGATCTATGTGAACATATTGCTCTTGAATTAATCCATGTTGCACACAATCTTTGATGAAGTGGTGTCTGATGTCGATATGCTTTGACCTATCATCGAACACCAGATTCTCAAAGAGATTGATGCAACTATGATTATCATAGTATTGGTCGAATCTATCCACTCAAAAAATAATGCCATGAACTTCTTCTTCCTACTGCACCAAGAGACAAACCCTTGTCCAATATCAAAGCGACACCCTGAGGTGCTTTTCCGATCCACTAAACTTCCTACCCAGTCTGCATTTGTATATCCCATAAATCTAACACAATCACTTCGATCATATCTCAAACCATACTCAATTGTACCTCATATATACTTCTATACATGTCTCGTTGTTGTCCAATGTACTCTCTTTGGTTCGAGCATGAACTAACTGAGAGTGTCAATTGCAAAACAAATTTCTAGCCTTGTGTTGACCAGATACATAAGAGATCGAATGAGTTATCTATACAAGGTTGGGTCCATTGTTGCATCCTCTAATGTGTTTATCTTCCTCTACTTGGTAATCATAGGCATAGTCATGGGTATACAGTCTTGCATCCTGGATCTCTTAAATCTATCCATAGCATATCTCCCTTGCCCAAGGAATATCTCCCCATTTGTTTGTCATACATCTAATTTTAGGAAATAACGCATTAGTTCCAAATAATTCATCACAAAATCTGTTGTTGAGTCCATCTTACAATCCTCTATGAGAAATGATGATATTTTCATAAATAGATCATCCACATATAGTACTAGAATTAATGGCTCACCTGCTACTATCAAACAATAGAGGTTTAAATTTGCCTCGCTCTTCACAAAGCCCATCTATTGCAAGTAACTTTTGATATGACCATACCATGTTCTGGGAGCTTGCTTGAGTCTGTATAATGTCATCTTTAACTTGCAAACATTTGTGTCTCTCCCATGTGTCTCAAAACCCTCTGGTTGTTCAATATACACCTCCTCTTCTATCACCCCATTAAAAAAAAAAAATCTTCATGTAACTACCCCTCCCACATTTACCAACTTTAACAAGCTCTGCAGGGTAAACATGAGTTGAGTGTCACTATGATATGACACAACCTCCAAGTTCCATTTATGGAATTGGGGCTTACAAACTGGAAATAAACTAACATCTCTCAAAGACTACATATCACTCAGGATCTTGCCAACCACCTCAGGTGATCAGTCCTTGAGCTGGAACTCTTTTTCACTAGGTTTACTCCCCAACCACACCCATAACACTTCATGCATGCAGTTGGGAGGCTATAACCGCACCCACAAGTCTCTATCCATGCGGTTATGACCCAAAATCCCATATTTTGTGCATGCGGTCGTGAGATATATGCCACTTTTTCAAGCCAACTGCCAGACCACTGCCATGAACTGCTTGTAACTTTCCATAATTATGACATTGATAATAACAATGCTAAACAATCAAAGCTTGAGAAATATATCGACCAATACATGCCTAATGCAAGATATACATTTCGTCAAAAAAAAATAGTAAACATATAAATGTTATGACTGCATATCTAATCATAAACTTTTGAACTTCGTTTGAGAATCACCAAGAAGGATTTATGCCCTCTCTAGTTACTTGTTAGCCCATGCATTTATTAACCATCTGGTAACTTATCAAATCATGAACAAGATCCATAGCTAGAGTACATCATAAAACCCATGTATATAACCGGCATATAACCATAATAGAAACTATGAAAAATCAGCCATGAGATCACCGTAATAATCAGTACAAATGTTCATAGATCACAATAGGTAAATAGCTCATATTAACATGTACACAATTACAACCAATTCAGGGACTTCCAAGCACCACCCGACCATAGATTGGGGTGAACCAAATCTCTCTTTCAACTAGTCACCCCTGCGCCATACTCCAAGCATGAATGTGGGATCATAATGGTTAAACAAAAAAATAATCAACCAGGGCTTCTAGAGGCCAAACCACCTCAACCCTTAACCATAGTGATCTCACCTATATGGTCCAAAAATCTATAATATCAACCATATTGGTCTCTACCCAAGTTTTCTAGGGCTCTAGGGATTCAGGGACCCAAGTTGTTACAAGGCTCAAAACTTCTACCTTCTCAACCCAGAGCCTACAAGGACCCAAGTTGTTTCATGGATCTAGAGATCCTATCCCAAACCACAACCATAAGGAATCTAACAACCAGTCAGAAAACCAAATAGGAAACCCACTACACCATGTTTATCCAATAATGCAAGGCAAGGCTGAAACCACTGTCAATTTAGGAAAATCACCATGCCAATGACAACACATCACCAAGGAACCACATGCATATACCATGCATCCAAAAACTAGCAAGGAAATCACACATGCAACATGTTACCTACAAAGTATCCTTATTGTAGCTACTAATCCAACCTTCTCTTTTGTTGCCCATAAATTCCTTGCTTGTCCTTTTCTTGCTTTCTCCAAATCCAAGTGAATGCTAGAATGCTCCAAGAATGTTGTAAGTGTGTAAGAGTGTATGAGAGAATGAGAGTGCGGAAGGAGAGAACCAAAACTGAACTGACAAAAGTTGTGAACTATTTCTCTTACGCCTTTTTATTATTGATGTCTCCTTTCTCCATTTTCCTTCATTTTTCCTATAATTTCCCTTGCATACAAATTTGTGTCTCTTCAACTTCCTTTTCTCCTATTTTCCTTTATTTTCATAATTAAATGTCATTTATTGCCTCTTTTCCTTTTCTAATTCATTTTCCAATTTCCATAGCCACTATTAAACCATAACTGATGCTCACTATAATGTTTTCCCACCATTCAACTTCAAATATGTATCCCATGACTTTGGTCTTATTTTATTTACATGGAAAATCAATCAAGGGCTATTAGACTTTGCATCCATATGTTGAATCTACCATCCCATCTATGTTTTGAATGAGATCATGACCCTTATATAAGTGTATCTAGTCACTAGATAAAATGTCTCCTCGTAGTTTATGCCCTCCTTAAGAGAAAAACCCTTGGCCACAAACCTAGCCTTATATTTCTCCACACTGCCATCTACAAGATACTTGATCTTACATATCCAATAAGAGCCAACTACTGACATGTCCATCAGTCCAGGCACTACCTCCCATACATCATTCAACATGATGGAGTTGTACCCCTCTACCATCACATCCTTCCACACCTGATGTTGTGCAGCCTCATGATAGTTGGAAGGCTCAAGTGTTAATGACCTTTGTCACCAACGCCTTATACTTGTCTAGTTGTTTACATTCTCTGGTGCTTACCCTAGGATCTCCCACAAACTCCTAGGCATCTCTCAATGTCTGAAGCACCTCCCTGTATCCTCTTTTGTTGGTGGTGGGTGGAGCTTCAAGCTCCTCATCATGCCCCTGTTATTATGTCTGTTGTGAACTCACTAGACCACCTGCAGTTGAGCTAGTGCTTGTATTTGTGATTGTACTTGTGCTCTATTGTCCTTTTGGTTGTTGCTCAACCCTTGGAGGTTATGCTAGCCCACTACGATCATCTTCTAGCAACTTGCGAGATCTTCTGGAGACTTTCTCCTCCTGGAATTGAACATCCCATTTCACCATAATCCTCCTAATACCAGGAATGTAGATCTTGTATGCCTTGAATGTTTCATTGTATCCAACGAAATATCCCTTCTCTACAATCTCATCCAACTTGGTGTGTTTGTCATTTATCACGTGACAATAAGTTATACTACCAAAAATTCTCAAGTGTCCAATCTCTACCTTCTTTCCTATAAAAACCTCCTCTAGTGTCATCTTCCCCAATGCTCTGTGAGGAACCCTATTCTAAATGTACAATGTTGTGCTACATGCTTCTGCCCAAAAAAATATAGTAACATCCTAGTCATATAACATCACCCTTGTTGCTCCAACTATCATTATGTTCTTTCTCTCTGTGACCTCGTTCTGTTGTGGGTTATATGGAGTTGTCCACTCCCTCTTAATGCCCCCCTTCACACAGAATCCCATAAAGACCTTATATATGTACTTACCTCCATTGTTTGTACGAATCACCTTGATCTTTCTTCCTATCATGTTCTCCATAAGAGCCTTAAACTCTTGGAAGCGAATGAAGACTTTGTCCTTTGTCTTCAATAAATAGAACTAGGTTTTCTTAGTGACGTCATCAATAAAGGTTATGAAATACTCATAGCCCCTGAGATATTTTGTATAAATTAGACCACATATATTTGAGTGTATCAACTTAAGCACACCCTTGTCTCTACTGTCACTTCTTGGGAATGTTGTTTTTGAAAATTTCCCAAGCACGCACCCTCTGCACACATTGTCATGTTCCATGCTTATTCCTAGACTATTGTCCATGGTCTCCATGAGCAACCTAAGTGTTCCTTGATGTAAATGTCCCATCCTCCTATGCCATATTTCTCCCATGTCTTTGTTATTGTTGTTGCTAATCAGTGCCTTCAGATTATCGATCTACAACTTATACAACTTGTTACTCCTTACTTCAATATATTTGACCTTATTCCAACTCTGGTGTTTAATGTACACATTATGTCTGATAAAGTAGATTTTGTATCCCTTTTCGTGGAGTGAAAAAATTAAAATCAGGTTCGAGGCTAAACTTGGCACGTGCAACACATCTGTAACACTAATGTTCTTCCCTGACTCCCTCTGAATGTTGATGGTCCCTCTCCCAATTGGAGTACATTAAGTCTTGTTTCCCATTTGGATCTGGAAGACAATCTCCTCTTCCTTATCATTGGAAAAATATTCTCTAACTCTTATCATATGTGCTCAAACTCGATTGTTGATATACCAGACACCTGTGGATGTAGAGCTATAGAGGCAAGCTATGAGAGCGAATTCATCCTCTAGCTTCAAGGACAAATCCTTAATATCTGTTAAAGTTTTTTTTCTTTCCTTCCTTCTTTCCCTTCTTCTGGTTTGGATATTGGCTGAAATAGGGTCCTAACTAACCACAACTAAAGCACTTGATCTTACTCAAGTATTTCTTCTTCTTTTATCCTTTTCGGTCGGATCCCTTTCTATACCTCTTTTTCACCTTCCCTTTTCATTCTGGGGCTATGATTTTCTATTTCTCCTCAACCTTTGAAGTTTTTCCGTTGTTGCTACTACCGCTATTGACCAAGCTGAGCCTAAGCTCCTCCTAAGTAAAATCACTCCAAAGACTTTCCCAACTTGGTAAGGTGTCTCGTCCATTAATAACTTGTACAAAGAAATCCCATTGCCTAAAAAACCCATTCAGGGCCACTCACACCAGCTTGCCATCACTTGCTTTATCATCTATTGCAGTCAACTCATCCCTAACAAGTCAAACTCTAGTAAGATAGGAAACTACGTCTTCACCCTTGAGCATTTTAATGGTCCTCAAATTTTCTTTGAGAATCAATTTCTTGTTTTTTGTAGAATTTTGGTACACATTAACAATTGCATCCCACATCTCCTTCATTGCATCCTTCTCTGTGATATGAGGAAATATGTTGTCCTTGACTCCATCAAGAATAATCCTCTTAGCTTTGGCATTCTCCTTTCTATAGGTTTCCAGCTGAGTTGATTTGTCGGTATGACTATAACATTATTCACAAACATTTTGGCTTTCCAAACGCCAAAGTTAGAGGCTCCATTCAATTTGTCCTGATATTTCAAACCTGTTGCGACCATATTAGAAAATATGAAAATATAGTGAAACCCAAATAAATCTAAAGAATATAAATTGGGCTATAAACCCTCTGTTTTTATCTTCATGTTCCCAACATTGATTTACTCCTGCAAACCCTTTGCGCTTTAGATGTGCTTCGATACCATGTGAAATTTCCTTAATTGTAGTTACTAAAAAAATTTCTCTTATCTTATGAAAATTATTTGTCTTCAAAAATTAATCACGACAAATCATGAATAAATCACTACTGCAATTTTCACAAATAATAACACGAATTGAGAAATAATGCACGCACACAAAATAATGAAAAACCTCGGTGTGGGGAAACCAGTTCTGTAAATGAGGGCTTTATTATTAATCTTCAGCAAAAAATAGACAACTACAATTCGTTTGCCTCTCAATGGAAAACCTTTGGAAAATATTTTTCTCCACTCATATTAGCAAAATTGAACTAGCAAAACAAAATTTTCTTCTACAAAAGAATTCGGCCTTCTCCTAGGCTACTCACACCTCCTCCATCTACTCGCAATGGCAACTAGAAAATGTACACAAACTTCTCTGGAAATTTGCTAAGCCTTCGGAAATTTGTTCTGGTATTTACATTGCCTCCAACAACACTCGAAAGCCACTTGCACCTCATCTAGCAACTATCTACAATAATTGGAAATCAAATTGTAGCTTCTACAAATCACACTGGGTAATCTAGCAATGTGCACTGGCTTAATCGACCTCCCTCTTGCAAAATAATTTGTCCTTCCTTCTCCTCTCAGAATATTGGAATCTCTATGGAGAATTTCTCTAGAATTTCTCTCCTAAATCTCTTTGTTGAAACCATGCTATTGGTGTCCTCCATTGTGCCCTCATAACACTGTAATTTGTTGCTTATGAATGATCTCCAAAGCCCCGTCGACTTGCTCTTATAATCTCTCGTTGACGAATCAATGACAATGATCTAATCACAATCAATGGCTAAGATCATCTTGACCCCATCAAAAGAATTTTCTAGAATTCATTAAAGCAAAAATGATTTACCTCAATTAATATTTTCCTAAGTTAGATTTAGGAAAATATTTAATAATTGGCTAATTAATCTAATTGAGGAATTTCCCTTAGAAACTTTTCTGGCTCTTTGAGATAACTATCCTCCTGTGTTCCTTAGCCTCATAAACACCAATAGAGACTAGAACACATGTCTGAGCTACTAAAAAACTAACATGCCCAACATTGCATATGTTAAAAGCCTTATAGGTGTACGATTGGGTTCAACAAACACCCACCTTGCCATTATTTCTTGTGGTGACAACCTTTTGATAATTTTTGTTGTCTTGCAACAAAGATTTTTTTATTGTCAAATTGAAGTCACAAACAAGTATGTCGACATCCTTTAATTTTAAGTTTTTGGTGCAGCGATGATTATATTTAGACCCTTTTTTCCCATTTTTATTGATTTTTTTTATTAACTATCATATTTATCTTGTGCACACCATTGAACGGGTGTATCTATTTCATATTAATATACTTCAACTATTCTAACATCTTCATTTTCTTTAATGATATTTATAACCTTGGAAATCTAGAGTGGATAACCATGTGGATCTCTATCCACTAACACTGCAATCATGCAACTCTCCTTAATATCATGTACAAAATCCTTGTAAAGGTATTTCATGGCTTCATGTTGTGCATGTGATCTTCTAGAAACAACATACATTTCTATTTCCTCTACCTATGAAGACTCAATAATACCTTGAGATTGTTGTTGTTCAACAATGTTTCTTTCCTCGTATTCATTTGGCATATTTTGTGGCCAAATAAATGGAGTATTCAAAAGTGTATCTCCATTTCTTGATATCAAAATAATGTCACTTTGATCATTGAAAAAAAAATCCCACCAAATTAAATTGACAAGATCAAAATTATATCTTAAACATATTTTTTTTAATTTATTCTAAGCATTGATAATAATTTACATCTCTCTTATGCCTTTGTGCATTATGTATCTCAACAACTAATTATAATAACAATAAATTTAATGTAAATACTGGAATATCTGGAATGAACTTAAAAAAATCTAAACCTAATGAAGGCCCTCATTCTATATTAGTTGAATACTTGTTTCTCCATATGAGTGTTTCCTCATCAATTTTTTTGATAAAGTATTGATGTTAAACGCTAATGGCATTAAGTTGTTTAATGAAATTTTCTTCAACATGTGATCCCAAAATAAATCTTCACTTTTCAATAATTTCTTACAATATGTGAAAAATAGGATTTGGAATGTATGATTCTTAATACATTCACTTAATGATGGTAGGCTCTCAACATTCTTCCTCCTCAATGTTATTAAACAATGATTGAACATTTGATAAATATGGTAATGAGTGTACCAAACAAAAAAGGAACCAACTTTTATCTTTTGAAAGATTCCCGATTCAAGAAGTATGCTTGATATCCATATACACTTCTAATTTTGTTTTCACGAATGATGTTGTCTAATTGTATATACAAACTCGAGGACGACTACCAGACCAATGAGTGAGCACATGATGAATTATGGAGATGGTCATATTCGCATCATTATGAATATTTGGAGATATGAAGTAAACTCTTGTACACATTTTCACATTAAGGATCATATATCCAACCAAGTGAAACTGAATAAAATTCTCATTTTGTAAATTTTTTGGTGTGTGAACAAAATGTGGTAGAAGTGTTTTCTTCTAGGTCATACCATCAATATCAAACCTAAATATTTACCTGGAATACAATAACACTTATTTTGATGCTTGTAAAACTTCTTCCTTTTTCTTGATCGCTAATTACGATGACCTTGAAGTGCTTTGAAAATGGATTATGTGCATAACATAAAAACAACCTACTAATAATTCATTGTTGTAGTTGGTAACTATTAAATGATTATGAATAATGTTATAAATGCATACCTATTTCTGCTCCTTGAAATTTATCCCTTTTTATTTAAAATAAGCACGAGTGCTATAAATCCCCATCCTTGACTTCTTAGGAATACGAACATTGTTGAATTGTTCCATATCTTTGTAAAATATGCATATGTAATAAAAATACTATTTCCTTTAACACCTTCAATATATTGTCTCTTCCATATCGAGAAATTACATAAAAATATGTATTGTCTCTTTATCGGGTATACACTCTCCATGTTTCGAAAAGAACCCTTGGATCCATGACAATGTAGTATTTGTTAATGGTTGAATCTGTCGTCTATGATGTGTTTTTGAATAAAGCATAAGATCTTTTTCTAAACTTGTTTAGATTCTTGGTAGACGAATATTACCAATTTAATGTAATTTTTTGAAAGCATATCTATAGAGTAAAAGATTCTGAGTGCGATAATCTAAACTTGTCTTTGTAAATATCATGCACCACCCACTAAATATGAATTTTGCATGTTTTTAGTCATTGGCAAATACATCTTCCTTTTCTCCAAGGCATGCTTGAAGTCTATACATTTCAAGAAATCCTTTTGACAAGATTTACCTAAAACCAAATTAGTAGTGGAACTTGTTCTCATAAGGAATTATTTCCTAGAACTTATATAACTGGAATAATTTGGATTAATATAAAAATGTATATTCCTAATCATAGATACTTATTGTATATAACTGGAATAACTGGAATAATTTGGATTAATATAAAAATGTATATTCCTAAAAATATTTATAAAAAAAAAAGTCTTAAAATGCTTTTATCTTTTAAAACTCACGAGGAAAAAAATGTTAAAAATAAAAAGAGTACTCTTCCAAGAAATCCTACTTAATTTTAAATAGAACGAATTAGAAAATTGCAGCTTTTAATATTTTTAATTTTAATCATAAAGTAGTCTTTTTAATAATGTTTATTGTATTTTTAAAATCGATAAAAAAAATTAGGGTTTTTTTAATCATAAATGGAATGTTTATTATCTTTTTAAAACTTCAAAATAATTTATTTTTAAAATTTTGAGTTGTTTTTAATGTGATTTTTTGAAAAAAATTTAGGTGGATTTGATTATCTAATTTTTCTAAAATTTTATAGTAATTTATCGAAACCACAAGTTTGACGGGTAAAGTCTGCACAATCTAGGTGTCCTAGGGGTTTTACGATTTTCTATCCTAAAATTGTCTTTTTATCTTTATAAAATTGACGAAAAAAATAAAATAAAAGGCATTGCTACTTTTTAGGATTTTCTTATCATAAAATGATCTTTGATAATGATTTTTATCTTTTTAAAATTTTATATCGTAAAATGAAATGATATTTTAACGTCCACGAGACTAAAAATAGTCCATGGGACCATGAGTTCCATGTTTTTTGCCTTTTGCAATTAAGTCCTTTTCTTATTCAAATTGATGAAGAGCTGTGTTACACAGCATTTTGTCACCGTCCATACAATCACTCGCCCCGCATATTGGAGGGTCTTTTCCGTGACCTATGAGCAGTGTTCAAATTTGCAGATACCTTCTTTGCATCCTTCTGCATAAGGACATGATTCTTCATGTTGAGCATTTCCTCATAAAGCACTTAAAAACCCATGTTTTGGCATTGGCGCGAGTACCCAGTTCATCCCTCACGCCAATGAGGAAAATTTGCACTAGAGGTCGCGCCAACTAGCACTCTATCCCTGTGTTAAGCCCATGCCAGCCTTTTTGGGAATGTTTTTTAACAAATTGGAGGCAGAAGTTTCCTTAAACCACCTTAGGAATGACTCATTGCAAGTGCTTAAACTCAATAAACCACAGATCTCTTCCTTTAGGAAATGGTTGATGGAACATTCTAAGAGGATAGGACTCCCCCCACGATTATAGGGATCCTAACTTCTCCTTCTCCCTCTATATAAACAAGCCTTCTCCCTTTACACGAGCTAGCTGAAACAGAGCTGAACATATAGCCAAGAAGCTGAACTTGGAGAAGAGACATTATAGCTGAGTAATCGTTATAGAGAAGGTCGAACCAACGAGGATCCCGTAGAGAGAGCCCCGTTTGAATTACTGACGAGCTTTGTGAGACGTGCTCCGCTGGAACCCTGTTGGAGGAGATCGTAACGTCGAAGCCTGGTTGTACTCTTCCTTCTTTAAATTAATATACTTGACTATGATATTGTTTCCATCTCTGTGTTATGTTTATTTAATGCATGTGATTTAGTCCTCTTTGACTGACTGATAGTTAGGAATGTGAAACAATATGTTGTGTATCGTCTTTGTTTCTCATGTATGTGCAGGTATCTGGGCGTGAGAATGAGCGGATCGTGACCTGTCGGATTAGGAGCGGGAGGCAGCCATTCTTCCGGACGACACAATAGCGCAGGACCTAAGGTAGGTGATCTACCAAGTCTTTGTCCATTCTTAACTAGGAATTGATGTCATAGTGTGCCTTTTTTGTGGCTAGACCCACTCTAGTGCTAGTGGGATCACCTCTGTCCGCAAACGGGATTTACCTCACTAACAAGCTGGCCCAACCTTCCAACGATTGCCTTGCTAAAAAGACAATGTCAAGAAAATGATGCTAACATATTCCCATAACTTTCTCTGATGTCTTTGAACGCATCACATTCCAAAATGAAATGTTTTTTCTGATTCCACTGCCCCATATGTGCAAAATGCACACACCCGTTCTTCCCGAGATTCTTTAGGCCTTTTCCACCGTCCTGTTTCACACTGAAGTTGATGTGAGTTGGTTGTTAATTGAGAAATAAGAACCTTTTCCCTCCACATAATGTTAGATCCAATATCCTCTTTTTGTTGGAGATCACACATAGGGTTGAATTCTTCAATGTAGTACTTCTTCTTTCTACCCAACTCATTTCCCCATACCTGTTTGCGAAACTTCTCCATCAAAAAATTATTTAGCTCCTTGCTATTTGTGGGACAAACATTGATGTAGATATTTCATTTTTTTTGTCTCATCCATGTTTTCTTTCTTTCACTCATGCCTTCCTTGAAGATAACATTAGGTCATCTACCTACTCCCATTTACTCAATTCTTTTTAGATATCTTATGATTTGCACCATTGCAATTGCTTCAATGGGATTTTCTCATGTTTCACTCAACATTATATCATAAGGTACCATACTTTTTATTTTGAACTTGGTCATGATCAAGCGTTTTTTGGATTTTCTCAATTTGTTTCCATTTTGAAACAGGGGTGACGTTAGCCCACAAATCACACACATATAGCATCACTGGAGAAACCAGGAGTCCTAAAAGCACTTTAATCATTTTCCAATCCCATAACTTTGCTTCTCTACATCTATTTTGAAGAGCATACAATGCTTTCCACCCTCCTAAAATTCTCTTCTTTATTTTTGCAGTCCTCCCAATTGAGTTTGTTGTTGAAATCAATCATGAGGTACTTGTACTCATTTACTTCTTCAAGAATGTTGGCTTCAAAGAAGAACGTATGTTGAATTTGCTTCCTTATATTAGAGAGAATATTTTTTTGGTCTTGCTAGTATTGACTTGCATCTCCAGTGCTCTACAAAAATACTCAAGGGAATATAGGTGCATCTGTAATCCATGGTCTGCAACAAAAATGTTTTTAATATTTTTAAAATATTATATCATAAAATGGGTTTTCCTATAGGATATAAGGTTTCAAGGTTCGCAGATATACCCTTATACGAGGGTTTTCGAGAGGGCCTCTTACGTCGCGCCCCCTTTTCAGGTAGGCACATTTGCAAATATTTTCATTGTGCTATTTTTTATCCAGGCGGTGGATTGATTTGATCGGAGTTGGTGCTAAGATGCATCTGGATCCACTTGAAGAAGATTAAAACTGTGCTCTAAATTGAATTTTGAGATTCCTTAATGTATCCGGACAAAGGTGCATTTGTGTACAATCCAATGCGGCTGGTTCATATTCTCATATGTAATCAGATAGAGGTGAGTCCAAGCCTTGATTTATTTGTCTTTCTCAACCCATATTCTCTTACCATGATGTATTTTTTGTTTTGTATTTCTGCTTCACAATATCCAGAAGAGGTGTTGCTTATATTTGCTTTCACAGACTCACAACAGGCATATTTTTTCAATCTGTGTTTTTTTGGTGCATTTCTTGGCTTACGCATCGATTGATATTGATATATTTTTTGTCTATTTTTTTTTTCTTATTTCATATGAGTATAAAGAAATATACATTATGTAAATGCTTGAAGCTTCGAGAAATATCAAAACGAAAATATACATTCTTTGTTAAGCCTGCAGAAAGCATTAATCTAGATTGAAGGGTCCTTTATCTTCTCTAAAATTCAGAAATATTCTTTCGAGGCACACAGATCATCTTTAGATAACTGACTGTCATAAGAGTCCTCATTCAAGGATGGAGAAATATGTTCTTGTAAGATATGACAATCCTTGATTTCCCTCCATAACCTTGAACCATCAACTAGCTATAGTCCTTCCTTCCACAAGGTGTCTGCTTCACCATTTAATTCTTTGTAGACATGTTCAAAGCACTTAGAAATAAAAAAGGATAGAACATTTGATTTCATCTTCTGCTATTGCCATTCGTCCAATTAATTACTAACAACTCATGAAATTTAGTAACACTTGGTAAACAGATTCTTCTCCTACAGGAAACTAGCACAGTCTGAATTTAAAGGCTAATCAAAACTGTAATATGAATATCGTTTGAGCCTATAAACAGACACAGCTATAAAAAATACACTGAACATGTAGATCATTGTTGAGAACCCCTGTTAATGCTATTCTATTACTATTGAATAAAAAGATGCTAGAAAATTTGATATGTAGACTTTTTTGTAGCATAAATAAAACTAAAACTCTCTAATATTGATAGAGATATGTACCATAACCTTTTCTCTTATATATCTTAATGGGTGTCTAGGTTTACAAAATATATCTACTGCTTAGATCTTGGGATCTCCATGCAAGATACTGTGATGCAAGCAGGATGTGCACTCTATTTACCATATACAAAAATGAATTTACAAAGATTGTTAAAAATATAACAAAACTGCCTCATATAACTTTAGTTCCTTATCTCTAAAATGAGAAGTAAGGATAAACTCATGCTATTCTATCTATAGTTGATTCTTGCATGCACCCTCATTGCTGGAATACTATAATTAGTAATGTTCCATCAATGCCTTTTTATGCTACATCCTCATCTATTTATCATTATGATGTATGAAATTTACTGTTGTATGGCTTTGTGTAATGTTTTTGTAACAGAAGGTGCCCACATTTGTCATTTTTACTTCAACCCAGTAGAATATGATTAGAGGAACACTATCTAATAGTCCCTCTTATCAAGGAAATGTTCTCCACCAATCCAAGTCATATTGAACTTCCCTTTGGCTAAAGGTTTAGTCAAAATACCAGGGACCTGTTGGTCTATTGGAATGTAATGTTCTTGAGAAATTAATTACCTAAGGGATGAATTAGCCTATTGATTCGCATAGCTATATTCCTCGATAAAGGAGAAAATCCCAAAGTATTAAATGAGTGGGCAAGTTTTGGGGTTGTTGGGAAAAGAAACCCAAAGTTGGGGTTTGTGTGAATTTTACTCAATCAATTAAGGAGAGGACCCCCTTTAGAAAATCTATAAATAAATGAGGGTTGAATTTTTTGGAGCAACATTGGATTGGATCATCTATATGTTTTTCTTGAGCCCGAGGCTCCGAGGGCTTTGAGACCCCTTTCTTCCAAACCAGTTTCGGTGGTGCAAGATTCCACCCTAATTGGTTAAACTCTTTGCATTTTCTATTTTGTTCTTTGTCTCGCTATAGGAACATAATTCATAAAAGGAGAAGAGAAGTGATTTAAGGGAGATTTGTGATTAGGGAAACATCTGGTCGAGTTCCTATAAAGGGAAAAATTTGGGACGGAATGCACTTAATTGATCTCATTTGTGGCAAGACGCCAATGACCTGAGGTTGAGTTGTTAAAGACTAAAGATAAGTTAGGGTTGGACTTGTTGAATCTAGGAGTTTTCTATGGCTATGTATAACTCTAAGAGGAGAAAAAATACCCAAGAAACATCTTGAAGCAAGTTAACGATCAAAGCAAAGATGCATAAGACCATAAAAATAATTTTGAGACAAATCAACCCTTCTGGGGTAACAAGTCTTCTGAAGAGAAGTGATCAGAAAAAATTGTGACAAATTTCTGTGATTTTGTGACATTCATCAGGCCGAGAGAGACCCTATTGTAAAAATACGTTGGAAGATTCAAGCATGAATTAAAATGAGTCACTCTGATGATGCATGATTGTTCGTAGGGATTTTGAACTCCACGTTTAGAGGATAATTGAAATCGTTCCGAGAATAACCCGCTAGTAATTTTCACCCCTTAAATAAGGAGTATGAAGTCGTTGGGAAAGTGAAAGTCCAAGGCTTAATCCCCACTGAAGTCAACTTACTAATTGCATAACACAAATAATAGGCAAAATCAATTTTAGTCTTCATTTTTGTTGTTGAGTGTTGAATTCCAGAATAGCAATGGACTAATTTCTCTATGTTGGTACGTTGTCAATTTCATAGATTATCCCAGTGTTGGAGTGGAATTGATTTTTCGACTGTAATGAATTATTGAAGTATGTTGTAATTACAATATCAATTATAGTATGTATTGGATTTTGTGTTACTTTGATTGTATTGTTGAACTATTGGAGCATGTTATAATTACAAGCTCAGTCTGGATTGGATCGTTGAATTACATGGTGGAAATCATTATTGTATTTTTATTCATTTGGGTATGATCATTATTTGGAAAATTTATTGGAACTCTAGCTACCTAAGGAAGCAAATCTAGGGTAAAAATTTCACTTCTATATCAAAATGGTAGATCTTGCCAAGCCTGGATGGTGTTTGAAGATGGAATAATTGGGAACAATTTTGGGTGAGGAGTATGGAGAGTCTTGGAGGAAACTACAAGAGAATCAAGCAGAAACAATAAAGGATTTTCAATATTAGAACATAAGATTTTTCGAGGAATTAAGAAAGTTGGAGGTAAATAATAAAAGAGATTAATTCTCCAAACCTAATGATAAGAGCACGCCCCTTAGAAGTACTCAACCATTTGGGATGATTCAATCTTCAACACTAAATTTTGGCCAAAGAACTCTAGTTGTTGACAACAAATTGTTCCCTAATAACACATCAACAATGATGTCACAGAGCAAGGCAACAAGACTCTTACAATCAACTCCTTCATTGTTCAACAGGCTTCCATCACTAAATCATGTTATTGTGCAGGTAAATCCCCTCTGCAGACAGAGGCGATCCCTCTAGCCCTGGGGTGGATCTAGCAACAAGGGAACATGCTAATCCTTCAGATTCCTAGATTATGAATGAAACTGAGTTGGGATAGATGACCTACCTTTGTTCCAATGCTCTTGTCATAGCGGTGGCAGCAGTCTCCTGATCTTTGTCTTCACACGTCACGGTTCTTCAGCAGTAATATCTGTGTGCCTACAGAAGGATCAAATAATGGTGACAACATATGAAAACACACTTTCTTTCATAACTATTTGATTGGTCAAGGAGAATCAAACGTATTGCAAAAGATTAAACGGATCAAATGCAAAATGAGAACCAAATAACCAATCATGTATTAATAAGTATAGAGAAGAAGTTTACAACCAAAATAGCCTTAACGTTGCAGACTCCTTCGACGGGTCCAGTCAAACACGTCTCAAGCATTTTTCGGGGATTAGACTTGGCAAAGAAATGGGTCTAGACTCTCTCTCGACAATGGATTCCTCTCTGCTTTACTCTCACACCAGCTATAGTAAGGATTGTTCAGCTAGCTGCAACTATGCAAGAAGGATGTATTTATAGGAGAGGAGGAGGTGGTTTGGGATCCCTCATAAGGTGGAAGGGAGGCCTTATCCTTTGGGGAGTTTTTCAAATGTATGAAACAAGAAGCCAAAGGAAGGAATTCGATGTTATTCAGTCAAACAAACCATGATGAATCCGCTCACGAAGTGGTTGGGAATGGAAATTTCGCTTCTATTTTTAAAAACTTTCCAAAAAAAGTTTGGCGTGGGCAGTCCACTGAGACAGAGCGCCAATAGGCGTGAGTACCAATGTTAATTTCTCTATGGGCACGAGGCCATAACTGCCTACCAGCGCCAACCCAAAATCATATGTTTTTGAGAGCCTTCTCCAGGAATAGTCAACAAAGGAAATGTTATTCTCATGGCAAGGGATTGAATGACACTTTTTGCAAGGTACTAAAATACACAAAAGTCACTGAAATGGTCCTCCAATGTTCGGGATGGGGATTGGAGGGACGATGAAAAAATGTTGTGGAACAGATGCCCCCTAGAGCATGAGGTCCGAGAGAGAGGGAGGAATGAAATGCTTTACAAGAACGTGTTCAAACCAAACACCGTCATCGAAAGGCCTACAAGCACAATTACAACTGATATCTCTGATACATGAACATGTGGCATAGGCGCAACCATCCATAAAAGAGTACATATAAAAATGAGATACGAGGTATGGATGCAACCATCCAATAAGAAGGATCAAGAAATAGACTTAGGTATGGTCGCAACCATCCAATCAAAAGAGTCATGTATATAGTCATGATAAACCAAAAATTCCCGCAGCATGGATTTTATTAGACAAAACCCAGGTTCTTGCGCTCCATCTCGACTCGAACAAGTACAAATTCAAGCATGCGAATGAGTGAGCTGGAGTCAAACATGCAAAAAAAAGTCACATGATTACTAGCCAATGATGAAAGTTGTTAACGTGCACGAGAGAAACCACCAATAATGACAATGGCTCTCAAGGTACAACTAGTACAATCTGCAAAATGTGAACAGTGATCTAGCGTCGAACATTCACGGAATCACTCGACCAAAGGCCAATGATGAGAACCTGTCGTCGAATGCGAAGAACTTGCCATTGAGGCATGCAAGCTCCAAGGTACCGGAAGGGAGTCTCTAGATCAACTTCCTAGATAATGAGCTGAAGTCGACAGGAAATGACATGGTAGAAGGAGGGCCATAATGTTTCCCACATCATTGACATGGGACAAAGGAATAAGATGATAGTGAATTAGGACCAAAAAGAGGATCGGAGGTTGAAAACTGTAAAAGGAAACTTATCTTGAGCATATCAGCGGCACGACTCCGGAATTTGGCAGTATTTGACATCAAGGGATCTGAGGTCATGATGACATGGCAAAGAGTAGATGAGAGGCCAAAGCAGATTACCCAAACCCATGGAGGAAAAAATGATGAAATGAGATGTTCCCAACCCGACACAAATGCAGATGAGTGTCATGTTCAAGAGCGACATAATGCCGACACGACTGAGAACTGGTTCCATTTTCCCCCACCATTTCTAGCGAGTGCCCCAATTATTTTTGAAAACAGGCTTGAAGGGAATAGCATATGCTTGTCATATAAGTTTTTCCTTCGAACAAATCCATCCTAATACATTTTACGAGCCCTAGGAAGGAGGAACTCGGTTACGTCATGGTGACAATTTCTGATGTCATTTAGGTTTTCATGAGTCCGAAAAAGGAAGAACTCGACATCTTTCCATGTTTAGAGAGTTTGAAAAGAAGTGGAAAAGAAAACTCCAACAGGTCCCTTTTCGTAGGTAGTCTCAAAGATCTGAAAAGGTAGAAAACTATGTTGAAGATAACCTCTTAGTCGCGATAGGCTAAGGTATACCTTTTTCGTAAATAATCTATCCCAACATGAAAAAGGGGTAAACGTATACTGGGCAGATATCATTTCGCAGCCTTTAACAAGTTCAAAAAGACAAGAGTCTCGACAATCTTTTCAGTTTTCGAGAGTCAGAAAAGAGCTAAAAGTTGCCTCCTCCTGGAGGAATGAGTGGTATTAAGGGTAGCAACTGGTTTCGCTGATGGTGGAACTGCTTAGAACAAGATAAAAGTCAGGAGGTTGGCTAACAAGACCACTCATTGCAACTTTTCCTCAAGAATGGGTAAAACAACCAAGTGAAGGCGTATGATCGATCGAGCGTATGGTAACGATGGAATGAGAAAACCAAGGCTCATTTGGAAAAACAGGCTGCTAAAATGGCAATCACGAGATATAAATGGGAATGGTTTCATTTTTACACAAGCTTGAAATCAGGAAACTCTACTTGAAGTTGGTTTCATTTTTACACAAGCTTGAAACTGAAACAAACTATGCTTGAAACCGGTTTCATTTTTACACAAGCTTGAAATGGAAACAAACTATACTTGAAATAAGTTTGCATGCCCCTAGCATGGTGACTCAATTTGAGGTACATGCCCCCCAAGCTTCAGCGCATTCACTAGAGTAGACTACTAGTTACTGACAAGTGGATGGAATGAAGGTTTAATTACGAGATCAAGAGAAAGACTCGACTAGGATTTTACAATATCTAATCAAAATCTCGAATTGAAAAGGGAACCTATTTCATTTTTTAACGAGGTTGAAACAGTAAAATAACTATCCTCACAAGACCTAATTCATTTTTTAACGAGGTTGACATAGTAAACGAACTATCCTCGTAAGAGCTTGTTTCATTTTTAAAGGAGCATGACACAAGAAAACGAACTATGCTCCAACGAGCTTGTTTCATTTTTTAAGGAGCTTGACACAAGAAAATGAACTATGCTCCAATGAGTTTGTTTCATTTTTTAAGGAGCTTGACACAAGAAAAAAAACTATGCTCCAACGAGCTTGTTTCATTTTTTAAGGAGCTTGACACAAGAAAACGAACCGTGCTTCGACGAGCTTGTTTCATTTGTTAAGGAGCTTGACACAATAAAACGAAATCTGCTCCGAAAACCTGATCAAGACATGCAAAGAGTCATGGCTTCCAAGAGGTTCTCATCTTATGGGAGAACAACATCTCAGAAATCAGGACTCAATGCCATCAGTACATTGTGTACTACCTCACTGATTGAATTATCAGTGGATGCAGACATGGAACAGGTGGCCACATAATTGACCTGTGGCGGGGAAGATATCACCGGCAGGTAAGGACCAGGAAAATACGATGTTAAACCAGACGTCTTATCAGGACCAATGAATGAAAGCTGATCAATGGTCACGATCCAACCTTCATGTGGAAAACAGATCACACGAAAGAGGGAAGAGACAAGCGCGCCCATGGCATAACCATAGTCGCGCCCCAGGAGAAAATTAAAATCCAAGGGGCCTTGGACTGCCATCACGTCTATATAGATGGTTTTCCCTTTCAAAGTAATAGGAAACTTTTGAAGGATCCCTAATGGTTGACTTGTTCCTCTGTCAAAAGCCAACAGATTCTGAGTAACTGGCACAAGCTGCGGAGAACCCAAAGCTTTCCATGTAGTTGAGGACAAAATACTAACCGAGGCACCTTCATCTATAATCATGCCCGACACAACCATATTGCATGCTTGTACAGTGATCTCAAAGGGCACGTAAGAAGGAAGACGGTATCCTGTAAATCGACTCCAATCGAAGGAAGCGACCAAACTACATGGAGGGGATGCCATAGGAATAAGCATTATGAGAGCGGAAAGAGCACCCTCTTGAACTTCGAGAATGAGAGAATGAGGATCACTTTCTGGAAATTTGGTGACAGGAGTCGGAGGATTACCCTCCTAGATCATGGAAATAGGAGGATCGCCCTCCGATCCCAAGTAATCAGAGGAAACAAAAAGAACCTGACTGGGATGAGACCCACTCTCAACGGAAAAGACCTGATGAAATGTAGATGGAATTAGGTCGACCTTTTTCTCTACCAATAATTGGTCGGGAATGGACTCGGGAGATTGACTTTCGGAGAGAGAGGAATTGACTGGAGATGAATCTCGATCAATGACTTGATCAACTTTCGGAGGACTTGAAGAAAACTTCCGGTAACCGACGGGAAGACAAGACTCATAAGTCGAAAGGGTATCCAATACCTTAGAAGCTTCATCCATATAAGGACATAGGTGAATGGGATGGTTCCCTTCACAAAACCTATAGGGAAATTTGATCTTACCCTGTTTCTTACGAGTCTCATTATCTTTAGCTAAAGGCTCATCGTCAGCATGATGCCTAGAGGTTGAAGGTGAAGGATGAATCAGGCCAATGAACCACACTTCTAGCACCTTGGGAAGGGAAATCACGAAGAGGATTGTCACCCTTACATAGCTTACAAGGGAATTTGACTCGGTGAGACAGAGTGGGAGGTTTCTCGACAGTAGCCGCATGGGTAGCAATAGTTGCCAATTCCCCCCTAGCTTATTTTCCTTCTTCTTCTTCAAATTCTTATTCTTCTTCTTAGCCACATGGGTACTAGAATCCAAACTTTCACCAGGCGAAGAGAAATAACAAGGTGAAGAAATGGGCAAATAAGGCAAGGGGTCAACCTTAATATCAACATGGGGTTGACATGGTTTAGGCGGAGGATAACTCAGTTGAGAGACAGTTCGGACGTTCGAAACTATAGGGGTCGAAAATAACCAAACCGACAGACCAATGGTTAATCCCGGGAGGGACAACGTTGCCATATACGGGGCACCAACATTCCCGAACAAAGGAATGACCGGGATTCCCATATGAGGGGATTCCTTAGTTGATGGACTCTGGAAACATTGCCATAGGAATCAATGCTAAATAATCACTAAGGAATGTAAATTTAACCAGGAATATTTCGTGAGCAGTCAATTTTAAGCCACTGAAACAAAACTCTGCCTTTTCATATTTTAAGAGTCAAGAAAAGGACAAAAGGTGACTCTAGTCACTTTTAGTTTGAACGAGCTTGAAAGGACAAGTGCTCAATGATCTTTTCAATTTTAAAGAGTCACAGAAAGATCAAAATGACTACTCAGGAACTCTAGGCAAAAGGGTGAACCAGGTAATCATGAACTGCAATATACACCTTGGTGATCAAATGAAAGAGAAATGACCAAGGACATAATGTACGTGCAGGCAGGGCGACAGACTTGGCTTCCTATGGATAAAGGATTGTAACCTATGAGGGTCTCCCTTTATATACTTGACAGTACGGGGAGCACAAGTCTGTGCTAGTGATGTCTAAAGCCAAACGGCGAACGACAACTACTAGGTTTAACGATGCCAAAACATGTCACTAGCCCAGACCTATAAATATATGTGCGTTAGTTTTCAATGCTTCCTTGGGTTGATTGAATTCATTTTAAAGTTGATCTTGAATTAATTTTGTGATTTCAAGGCCTTACCAAATGTGATCTTGAATTCTTAATGCACAACTACATGCAAAATAAAATCATTCCCATTCAATGAATGTTAGCAAAGAGAAGGATAGTAGTCTATAACAAAGGAGCAATCAGTTGAATCAAAAGAAGAATTTCACTAATGCATTTAAGATAACCAAAACAAAAAACAAAAAACTCTATCCTTGTTCACTAAAAGCTACTAATGCAAAATAACGTTTTTCATTTTCAAACTAAGCAAAAGAATGTAAATTTTGTCTTTTTAGATGAATGAGAAGCAAAATGCATTGTTACACTAAAAAGAAAAATGGACACTAGTTTTTAGTAATTCGAATGAAACAATCTAAAACAAAGAGATCAATCCAATCCAAACATCAAACACACTCAAAACAGAGATGCACTCCTTCAGGTAAGAAGAGGTCTTTCAAACCGATCCAACGAGCAATGTAATCTATGCTCAAGGTGACAGATGGAGAGCTAAACGAAATCCAAGACAATCATTCAACAAACCAAAGACACGTATAACCAAAAGAAAAGCTAAGACAATTAGTTGACAAAGCAGAATGATAGAGACCAACCTGACTCAAACTCAACTCAGAAGGCTCAGTGAAGAGAGAGGTGAACAAGTGGTAGGAGACTCCTATAAACCCTAGGATGACAAACTCCACTAATTAGATGAAGGACAAACAGGTGAGAAGAATGAGACAATAGGGTCAAAACAATCCCAGTGGATCAATTGAAAGATAAAAATCCAACCCAGAGGTGAGAGGAACTGACAAAACTTAGGAAAAAGGCCAAATTTTAACCTACAAGATTCGACGCGTCTGTTTAGCTGTAATTCGTGCTAAACAGAGGTTGGCGCACGTGTGACAAACGCAACAAGCGCCAATCAATGTGACTGTTATAGCAAAAGCAGCCCTGAGCTAGAAAACCATGGAAAAAATAAAAAACCATCGAGCAGAGGTCAGATCTGACACTTTGGGACTAAACAGGATGGCTGAAAACAGTCAGACAGGTCAAACAAAGCAGAAAAATGATGAAACGACCGAAGTCGACTCTACAAGCAAAACACTAACTGAAAAACTAGAGACGACAAACACACTAATCCCCAGTATGGTCACCAACTTGTTGTGCAGGTTAATCCCCTCTGCAAATAGAGGCAATCCCTCTAACAGTTGGGATAGATGACCTACCTTTGTTCCAACATTCTTGTCATAGTTGTGGCAGCAGTCTCCTGATCTTCGTCTTCAGACGTCGTGGTTCTTTAGCAGTAATATCAATGTGCCTTCACAAGGATTAGAGAATGGTGACAATGTACGTACGAAAACACACTTGCATTCATAACTATTTGATCGATCAAGGAGAATCAAATGTATTACAAAAGATTAAACACATCAAACGCAAAACGGGAACCAAATAACGAATCACGTATTAATAAGTAGAGAGAAGAAGTTTACAACCAAAAGAGCCTTGACGTTGCAGCCTCCTTCGAAGGGTCCAGTCAAACGCGTCTAAAGCATTCGTCGGGGATTAGACTTGGCGAAGCAATGGGTCTAGACTCTCTCTCAACAATGGATTCCTCTCTGCTTTACTCTCACACTAGCTATAGTAAGGATTGTTCATCTAGCTGCAACTATGTGAGAACGATGTATTTATAGGAGAGGAGGAGGTGGTTTAGGATCCCTCATAAGGTGGAAGGGAGGCCTTATCCTTTGGGGAGTTGCTAAAATGTAGGAAACGAAAAGCCAAAGGAAGGAATTCGATGTTATTCAGTTGAACAAACCATGATGACTCCGCTCACGAAGTGGTTGGGAATGGAAACTTTGCTTCTATTTTAAAAAAAATTCAAAAAACAACTCGACGTGGGCAGCCCACTGAGACAGAGCGCCAATGGGTGCGAGTCCCAGTGTTAATTTCTCTATGGGCGTGAGGCCATAACTGCCTACTAGTGCCGACCCAAAATTATATATTTTTGAGAGCCTGCTCCAGGAATAGTCAACAGAGGAAATGTTCTTCTCATGGCAAGGGATGCAATGATACTTTTTGCAAGGTATGAAAATACACATAAGTCACTGAAATGGTCCTCCAATGTTCGAGATGGGGATTGCAGGGACGGTGACAAAATGTTGTGTAACACATGCCCAAACGCAAGGTGCATTTTATTTTGGAAATTTTGGTCAGGCATAACCAACTATTTCTAGTGGATTTGGTAACACATCAACTCCAGTTTTTGGGCCAACTCACTCAAAATAAAATAATAGCTGCCACGCTCGTGACCTCCAAGTTTGATGAAACATTGGTATTGAAGAATGAGGGCACACAACAAAATGCAGGTAAATGGAACAAATTCTGGACTAGTTTCGGGAAGGGAAAATCAAGTGATACAGATGATAAGTCAAATCATGAAAATCTAAGTACAAGATAAATTGTAGCAGAGACACAAGAATGGGCATGGTTAGATCCCCCTAAAATGAAGGAATCTCCCAGTAAGGATGATCAATCGCATTGAGGGAGCCAAGATGACCATAATAAGGAAACTAATGATAATTATAATAGGGTGGATTATGGAATGGCAGATTGACGCTAAGGAGAAGTGGACTCTTGCTACAAGGGAAATGGTGATGTTAACTATTCATGAAGAAGCTATTAAGCAACACACTGATACAAGGGATATAAGTGAGACCGTTTAATAAAAAACACAATGGCTAAACTCGAAAACAAACTAACTGCTGAGAAGAATAAGAAATCCACAAGACTTATGCGAGAGAGTGATGATAAGGTGAAAGAGTTTATGCAACAAAATTTAAACCTTTTCAAGTTTGATCTATTGTACAATCCATTACAGAAACTTGAAAATATCAATGACAAGGAGGTGGACTTGATGTTAAATGATGGAAGTAAACACGTAAATGTGGTGAATTGGAATAAGCAAAGTAATGTAACTTAGAGGGTGGAAATCAGTTAAAGGTGAAGCAAACATTGTTCATTAATGAGTTTGGTTTTAGCAAAAACTCTAGGGCAGCATAGCCAAGTACATGAGTTGTTTGTTGTTGTATACTATGATAGCCTTTAGAATATGGTGCCTCCGTGACATTTTTTACTATCAAGGAACTTTTCTTAGGCTAATCTTTGTGAAGAATCTCTATTACACTTTGAGGAAGCTTTGACATACAAAATATGAGTGGTCACATCCATTTTACTTAGGTGAGCCATCTGAAAGTTTGGGTCACACACATGAGAAAAGGTTGTCATATTATAACAAAGTTGCAAGCTTGAATCCCTCTATTGTGGAACCAATTTATGGAATTTATGCATCATGGGTGAAGTTGTTGTACACTATGTATAGACACAATACACGTGCCATTAAGGTGTTGGCAAGTTACTATTTTTAACATTCAACAAAAGAAAAAGTTTATTTTTTTTAGAAGCAACATGCAAGGATACTCCTCAAATGTTTGTTGAAAATAAAAATAAAAAAGAAGTGTTTTTAAATGAAGCAGCAAAAAAAAAAAAACAGTTAGGAAACATATTTCTTGTTAGAAGCACGACAACTGTTTTTTGATGACTACATTGTAGCTATATAATAATTTTGATTTTGGTCCTCTCGAAAAGAGGAATTCAATTTCGCAATTATCTTCCTCAGAGGAGCTATCCAAAGTGGAATTTGGCCCTAGTTGCCAATTTTAACACTCCCTCTCAATTAGGGAGAATTCCACCTGCCAATCCATTCATCATACCATCTTGTCACCATGAACCATCTTTGAATCTCATCTCATTTCTGCTCTACTGAACAAACCAATCCATTCACAGCTAGATGAATAAACCCTTACTGAAGATTTCTTGTTGCTAACGGTGTGCTTGTAGATGGTGTCTTTGACCCCATTCCTACTATATATTGAGAGGCTTTCTTTGATATATCCATGCTGGAGATGCTCTTTCTCTTCCCTAACATATTGATGTATTTACCAAGACATAAGTAGGATAAGATGCATTACTTATATCATGGGAAATAACATATGGCACCAGCCTTCGTTAGTAGCCCATCATTAAGAATATCCTATCTTAGACAAAAAATCGACTTGGAAACAAGCATGAGCTTACTAAACTCCAATTTACAAAACCCTACTGGTATGATTCTCAAGGGCATAAAGCATTTTAAATCCATACACAATTTCGACATGTATGTTGTGTGGTTATCGTAATATCACCTTACTATAACTTTGGTAGTTGTAGATGCAATGGACACAAATATAAAATTATGGCCTACAATGTTGTTTCAATGCACCAGGGGATATTCCTTGATTCATATACAATTCGTCTTCATAAGATGCTATGCTAGTGAGATTAAGTTTAACATAATGATACAAATGCAAGCTTAAGATCCTAAGAGATTAGCTCAGAGCTAACAACAAGACAAAAAAAATTCACAATTATATTTCACTAGTGCACAACACAATGCTTCATAGCAAACGAAACAGATTACCTAGTGCACTGATACTGATTGCAGATCATCTATGAACTTTCTTGGTGGGTCACTTCAATCAATCTATTTATCGCATCTCCTACATAGAATTTTATAGAATTTTATCTTCATCATGAATAAGGATCATGCTGTGTGCTTGTAGAGTGGTTCCTACAGTATAATCTCTGGATTATCAGCCCCAAAATGACTGTGAATGCAACCCCTATCTCCTATAGATTTCAGTCCATGAACATGCTATTTGGACAACCTTTCAACTAGCAATTTGTGCTCTGTCTTATGATGCAAGAATAATCCCTTACATAGGCTCCATGATCCTCCAGGAAAAGCTATAGGTCTCGACCTTCTTATGTATTTTGGTCTCAACCCTTTCTACAGAACTTAACCAACAGATAAGGATGCCCTTGGTCCCTTTTGACATCATATTCAACCGTCTTAGATGGATGATCGTGGCCATGTGATATAGAAATATTCTAGCCCTTCAATTGGCTCAATTCAATCAACAATAGAGAAGTAACTAGACCCCTCTTTATGGCAATGAAAATCTCCTTTGCAATGAGAAACTTAGTCCTCCAACTCAGAGATACTCGCCCTCCTCCTTGACATAAACTCGGTCCTCCTGTGCTCAAAGTTGTGGTTTTTTGACTAGCAAGGAATAAAGGACTTTGCCCTGAATGAAAATGGTTCAAATTTGGCTCTTGGCTAGAAAAAAATACTCAGCTGTCAAAGTAACCCCTGAGACCAAGCCAATCATCTTTTTGTGAAAATTATATTGCCTTGGATATGCTCATATGCACAAAGATGAGTTATGCAATAGAGAGACATAGTCAACGCATGCAAAAAAAAATAATCCAAGCCAGACACTGGTCCATATAAGGGTCAGAGTCTGTAATGTATAATAATCACAAACCCTTGATTGATTCATGCATTGAATTTTCTTCACAAGTCAAAGGCAATTTCAAACAAAGATTGTTAGATCTGTTTTGATACACCTTTAACGATTGTTTTTACTCTTGCTTGGGCTTGACCTCACCTGATCTCTTATACCATGTTAATTTTCAATTAACATGTCCTTTTCTTAGGTCAGTTTCTTCAGTGAGTCATATCAGCCCAATTCACCATTTTATTGCAATCACATAAACCATTATTATGTTGACAATAACTGAGGAAAGAACATAAACCATAACCACAAAGGACAAGCAACGACAAGAGAACACAAAATTGGCTCAGGTGAGGGTAAATCCCCAAGATGAGGAAAACCCTTGATCAAATCTTCTTATTATGAAAATAAAATGTTCAACAGAGAGAGAGAGAGAGAGAGAGAGAGAGAGAGTATAATGATTTAGAGTCATAATGACTTGCCAATATTAAGATATGATAACACTGCTCTTAGACCTAATCAATCTTATGGTTAGGGCAACCGCAGATCACTGGCCTTCCTTATTCTTCATGATGTTTCCCTTTGCTGGCTTTAGGAGCTAATTTATGACCACATTAAGGTCATTGATCACTTTATCTCTACGAAACTTGATTAGGGCTTTTGTAGCATGTTGCTCTAACCCTTCTTTAGTACATGAAGGCCTTCAAACAATGCGAATTGCTCTCTAAACAAGGTCACTATTATTTATTGTTGTTTTGACCTCCTTTAAGGTATCCAAATCACCTCCAACAACCACCATATTACTAGAATTTTATGTCAGCGACTTGCTACAACAACTTGACCTCCTTAGCAGGTGTTTCTACGCCTCTGACCCAACTGTAAGAGTATCTCATAGTTGCATACTTCTTGCTAAGAGAGAAACCAACGCAAACTAGCCATAACACATTCACAAAAATTCCCTAAACCATAACACAATTTTGCTCCTGAACTCAGACCTATTAAGACTAGAACCCTAACCAAATCAATCCCATTCATACTCAAATTCATCCTCTTGAAGCCTCTCTGCCTCAGAGTTATCCTTTCCAAGGTGCACATGAGATATCTCAAATTATGGAGGGCACGTCTATATAAATACAAAGTGGTGAGGGTCAAGATACATGATGTTTGGGTTTTGTGAGCCTACATTAAGATGAGGCCGACCTTGACAATTTACATAGAAAAGGTCATAAATTCAAAAACACATTTCTCCTTAACCAAATTTGATGATCTTTAGATTGATTTTGCTCCTCTCGAAAAGAATAATTCAATGCCTCAATTATCTTCCTCAAAGGAGCTATCCAAAGTGGAATCTGGCTCTAGTTTCCATTTTTAACAATAAGGCTAGATAGAAATAAGCTCAAGGGTTGTAACTTTGAGGAGACAAGAGTTTCAAGTCATACCGTAGATTCAATAAGAAACAAAGATAGATATACCTTCCAAAACTATTCTTCAGAGCATAATTACTAAAACAAAAAAAGGGGTTGCAAATGAGTCTACTCTCATAGAAGGTAAAATTGCAGATGAACTTGCTTTGAATGAAGAACTTGACCACAAGAAATTACTGAATGGAATGTATCTAGTCCACAAGAAGATATTAGGTGGTTGGATTATCTTGGAACACCAACTGGATTTGAAGATATGATATATCAAGGGCAAGTTTCTTTTGATACTGTGAAAGAGGTGCAACAAGTTGAGAATCATTATTCCATCCCTGAACCTGACTTAAGTTTTCTTGTTGGATCTCAAATAGAGTATCCTCTTTCTGTGATTGGGGATTCAAAAGTATTATTACTTCTGTACAAAGAAATAGATTTTGTAGTTGGTAATGAGTTGGAGATAACATGCAGATCTCAAGATTTGGATCATGAGGACATCGATGATGGTTTACACAAATAGTTAGATGAATTTTTTGATGGGTTTGGGCCACTGTTTAATGCGAATGAAATGTCTTTGAAAAAATTGAATTAGACAACTTTTTATTTGATGAAAAAGGTGGACCTTGTGAATCAATCACTAACGTTGTTGGTATTGATGACAAAGATGTTAAAAACTTCATAGGGAAATATTCAACAAACCCCCCCCCTTGCAAGGTGACTATACCAACAAGGGAGGTATAGGAACATCATCTCATGGCAGTGGATATGGAGGAAGAGGAGCAAACATCTCTTTAAGGCATAGAACCATATAAGAGTTCCTTGACGAAGGGTGTAGGAATGATGTGGATTCAATAATTGACCAGTTTCTCTATGCATGTGGGATACCCTTCAATCTTCTTTGCTCACCTTATTGGCATGAAATGGTTTCTACCATTAATGATTCCCCTAAAGGATACAAGAGCCTTAGGCATGAAAAGGGTAGTACCGTGGGACATGATCATGAAAAAGAAAAAATAACACATTCTTTGGGTAAAATGACAAATTCTTGGAATGAGCATGGGGTATCCATTGTATATGATGGATGGACACATGTAAAAGGAAATCCATTGATAAGTGTTATTATTGTGTCTATTAATAGTGCAATCTTCCTTTCAACATATGATTACTCATAAAATTTCAAGACCGCCATCAACATTGCAGAACCATTACTACAACAATTGAACGTATTAGGCCATACAATGTCATCCAAGTCATCAACGATAATGCTTCTAATTGTAAGGCAACGAGAGAAATTATCGAGGATAGATACCCCAACATATTTTGGTCTGGGTAATGGGTTCACACAATGAACCTTTTGATGCATGATATTATAAGAACAAAAACCATCAATACAAATGGATTGGTGATTTGTGCAAGAGGCAAAAAATGATCAAATTTACTACAAATCATAGCAATACCCATGGGCTTTTCCACAGTCACTCAAGTTTGGAGTTGTTGAAGCTTGCGAAGACTAGATTTGCTAACTATTACCTCACCTTCAGGCGCCTTTTGAAGGTAAGAGAGTCATTGGCTAACATGGTATCAAGTCAACACTGACAGGTATTAAAGGACAGGCCTTCGACCGCAATTGATAGATAAGATTTTGAACAGGTGGAGGAGACCGCTCTCAATGGTTTGTTTTGGGCACGTGTGAGGGAAGTTTTGCTATTCACCAAGCCCATTTATAGCATGATTCGTTTTTCAAATACAAATAAACTAGTGATTGGGGAGGTGTATGAGAAAATGAATAACATGTTGCGGCAAATAAAAAATATTGTTTAAGAAAAAGATCCCAACTTGTATACAATGATTCACAATTGTGCGTGTGCATGGTGTAATAAACTTAATGTTCCCCTACATGCCTTGGTGTAATATCCTTATGTGAAAATACTACTCTCCAGCTTGGTTGGGCCAACTTGCACCTGGGGTTAGGATCAAACCCCATACATATCCAGAGGTATCTAAAGGATATATGGAAGTATTAAACAAGTTGGTTCCTAACAAGGAGGAGTGTGCTCATATGCGCCTTGAATAAGGTAGATAATTTGGGTGCACTACTTTGATTGGTTATTTGCATGCAATGGAAGATATATACAAATTTGAGGCTCTCACATGGTGGGAAGCATATGGTGGCCAGGGACTTTTGCCAAAATTGGCAAAAAAAGTGCTCTCACAGGTTGTATATACTTCTTTTGCAGAGAGGTGTTGGAGCACCTACAACTTCATCCATAATGTGAGAAGAAACAAACTCGATGAAAACCGGGGACAAAAGCTTGGTTTATGTGCACTACAACTTGAGGTTGTTGAGTCATTATTGTGAATAGGCTTATGAGGATACATCATATAAAACTTGGGACAATAACCTAGAGGGCGATAATTTGGAGGATGGAAAAATACATCTAGAAGAATTGGAAGTAGAACTTTTGAAAGATAATGATGAAGCAACAACAACCATGCCACACCCAACATCCAATAGCAGTGCTCAAGTTCCAACAACTGTTCCTTTGCTGCCGCTGCCTCCATCTACATCCTCACATGGAGGGAATGTGCCTTATGGTTATGGTCGTGCAACTATGCGGGAGGAGATTCCTAGAAGACCACCAAGACCTACTCATAAATTAGACATTTCTCGTGGCGACAAGTGGCCCAAAACATTAGCAATAAATAATAGATTTACTTGTCTTTTCTAGTTTCTAGTAGTTTTTATAACTGTTGACTCTTTCATATTTATTATGGTATTTTTGGTAAACAATATATGGCAATTTAAGTTTGAAGTTTGAAGTTGGCAATTATAACTCATTGGTAATGAATTATGAATATGATGCTTCGTGAAAGTTGAAAGTTGTTTCATTTCATTTTATAACATTTCATTTCACGTTAGAATTTTTATATAATTTTGGTGATCAATGATGATAAATGTTATGCATCGCATTTTGAAAGCTTGAAACTTTAAGATTGATGAATCATGAGACTCAATATGTTGTGTGTTACTAACTTGTGGACGTGGTTGATGAAGATTATAACTTCTAGATGATTGATATTATATGGTTCAATCTATGTTTTTATGCTTTTTTATATTTAATTCACCACTCTACATGCTTTTGTTGACATATATGCATCAAAATATATAAAAATATATATTATATAAAATTTCGCTTCTGATTCGCTCTCAAACCGAGAGCTTTTGAAAATGTCACTTTGAGCTTTTGTAAATAAGCAAGAGAAAGAACATGCAAAGAATAATCTAGAAACAATTAAGGACACTAGTCATAATGATAACTCTAATTTTAAAACAAATTATGAAGATCCTAATCTTGTGAAAAAGGTTCGACATCTCACCAAAACTAGTATGATTGATGAAGCAAACGCTCTACTATTAATGCTTGTATCAACACCACCAAGGAAAATCTTGGAAGCACCGAGCAAGGATTGGATAAACAATCTACAAGGGAGGTTGAGTTTGATGGTTATAAATATGAGCTTGTTCCGGTTTCTTGTTCCTGTTTCTGAAAAAGAGGATGAAAAGGAGCATCAAGTTCAAGAGGGGAGACAGAGGGAGCAACATCAAAAGTTATCACTGGTTAAACATTCCACCCTCATAGGGAGCTTTTTTTAGCTCCCTATGGGAACCTAATTCATCAAAGGAGCTAGGCAGTGATTTAAGAGAGATCTGCGATGCGATTAGGGCAACAACTGGTCGAGTTCCTCTAAAGGGCAAAATTCTGGACAGAGCGTACTTAATCCATCTCATTCGTCGCAGTTTGCCAATGACTTGAGGTTGAGGTGTTAAAGACCGAAGATAAGTTAGGGCTGGACGTGTTGAATCTGGGAGATTTCTGTGTCTAAGTATAACTCTAAGACGAGACGGAATACCCTAGCATCCTGAATCAAGTTAATGATCAAAGCAAAGACGCATAAGACCGTAAAAATAATTTTGAGACAGATCAACCCTTCCGGGGTAACGGGTCTGCTGAAGAGAAGTGATTGGACAGAATTGTGACGGCTTTCTATGATTCAGTGACGTTCATTAGGCCAAAAGAGACCCTTCAGGCTACAACGAACCCTCACAAGTGCCGCTGAAAAGAACGCGAAGCTATGGCGAGTGGAGAAGTTCGATACCTAGGCGAAATTCCTTTTCCGAAATAGTCACATCTTCTTTTTGACGGCTAGTCGCGACTCGCATCTAATCGAAATAGTTCGCATCCTCTAGCTGTGGACCGGTTTTCCGTTGAATAATCTAATCGAGACACCTGTTGTAAAGATCCGTTGGAAGATTCGACCGTGAATTACAAGATAGTTAACATGTAAGCAGAGTCGAGAATCAGATGAGATGGGTTGAGAATCCAGATATGGGTCCAGATTCAAAAGCAAAATTCTACAAACATGTTAACTGATTCATTCAGCTGTCCAATGCTCTCAGGTACTGATCTTGTAATATTTATTCTGACATTTTCTGGCAACAATAGGATATTTCTAAGCTCTCAAGATTTCACATAAAGGCCAACTCTTAAGAGCTGATGATAATCCTTTTGTTGTAAGAAATTTGTGTGGAATGAATGTTAACAGAATCCACATTTGAGCACATTGAACAGTTGAATAATTAGTCAATGTGTAAGCACAGTACAGTTCTGTATATTCCTTTATGTAACCCTCTGAAAAGATATAGCAAACACGCATGGTGAGTATAGAATGTCTCCATCTTTTGCATTGTGAAATTAGTCATATTTTATGGTTGAAATATTCGTGAGCATTGTCACAGTGCGTTCAAAGTATTTTTACTGGACTCATAAGTCTTCCATCTAGGGTTATGTAAAATAGATTCAGAATTTAGTCTTGAATATGATACTGAAGTGGCAGACATCTGTTATTGTGTGGATTGTCATGTCACTTGACAATAATCATCTGAACAGGCTGTTTCCAAATTGCTTTAGTTTACCATATGAAACGATCTTTTTATGCAGTATCTTGGATATATCTAGGTTAGTCACCTTCAAGTGCACCTATTATCATTGCATTTCTTACCAGCAGCTCTTAGGATTGTGTTGTATTGTAAGAAGAGTCTGTCTTTGTATATATTTTGACATGTATGTGGTACCTTGCAATTGATCTTGCTTTTTATATATTTTGGCAAGCATACAATACCTTGCAATTGATCTTGCCTTTTTATATATTTTGGCAAGCATACGATACCTTGCAATTGGTACTTTACAAAAGGAAATTAAGGGCAGTGGGCTGTATCTGGGTTGAATTGATCATCTGATGTGTTTTAGTGTTCTTGTTTTGCTGGGGTAAAGCTAAGGTAAGACCATTGAATCTAATAATCCATACAGCAAGATGCGAACATCATTTCAATATTGGTGAGACGGATTCCTGGTTGGATAATTCTGTTCGTTTACGCCTTGTAGGTCTTCAAGAGTCTGCAAAATATGAAGAGAAGGCGCTTATGTTAGCTAGAGAAACCTTTCTACTAAGCCACCATTGATTCCCCCATCACCAGACCTGACGAAATTAAATACAACACTTGCAAAGTGTATGCATATTCCAGATATTTTCAAATGCAATGCGTATGAATCACCATTTTCAAAAACTCCATAATCTCATGGCACAGAATTCTCACCTGTTTTTTGACATGCTACTCCAAATCCAGTTAACACAGTTGCTTTCTCACGGGATCTACACGAGCAGAACCATACACATCGTTTTCTGAGTTGCAGGAGCAAAACCATACCCGTTGTCTTCTGATTTGTAAGAGCAGATTTGTCACATACAAATGGATGTATGCCAAGTTCATACACTTCCAGAGCTTTAACATAATGGAGATCAGAAAACCAAGGACAGAGCTTGCATGCACAGACAAGGATGGTAAGCCAACAAGGAGGTACAGCAAAGTTGTACAGTAAAGCATTATCTCATAGAATAGAAAAATTTGTAAATGTCAGTTTCTTCTGTGGTTTGGATAGGCATTTCAAACACACACACATACATGCTCAATTGGTATTGCAGTGTGTACAGAATTTGTAGTGTCCTCTTCAAAATTGCCTAAGGGAGGATGCAATAGCCTATTTAACCCTGTAGGCTATAGTCATTCGCAAAGGGGGGACCATTATTTGTTGTTACTTGGGTAACATTGGATAATGATAGTTAATTTAGGGCAAATGCAGGGAAACTTGTTAGCCACTTAAAAAAAAAAAAAATTTAAAATTAGGAGGGAAAAACCACAAAGGGATATATGAAAAGGAAAGAGGATATTCATTGTGATCATCACGGTTTTGTAATCTTTTTGATTTTGAGGTGAGGTTCTTGGAGAGTTTAAGACCCCTTTTTTCTTTTGGTTTTGGTGGTGAAAGATTCCACCCTAGCCAATCCCTCTAAGTCTTCTTGCTACAAGATTGAATTCTGGTTGGATGATCATCTTTCTGTCGCAGTAAACTTTCTTTCCGAGGCAAGTACGGACTGATATCTTAATTTTGTAGCAGTGAGGGATACTCCTAGTTTCTGTCGTAGTGATGGTAGAACAATGAGTAGCTAGTTGTTGTCTGTTGTTAGCGAAGGTAGTAGGTTTCTTGTGGCTGGGCATTAACCTACAACGAAGTTGGAGCCAACCTTTATGTGCAGCGATTAGTGTAAGACCAACTTCCTGAGGCCAACAAAGTGTGGAGCTGAATGTCTTGAGGCCGTGAGGGTTGGAAGGAAGGTCGCGGGCTAGGTAGCGAAGAGCGGCTGGTTGCTTGAGACTGGTTTAACCTACAACGAGTGGGCATAGGGCAAATCCAAGGCGCTGAATGGATTGGGAGGCTACATTCAAGGGTCTAAGATTGCGGCTGGCTGAAAACAAAAATCTACAGGTGAATTTAGGGTGCCAATTGAGATAGCAGGGGCAGATTGACATCATAGGATAGCAAGCAAGGTTTGCTGGTGTGACCTCGTGGCAATAATGTGGTGTGATGGTAGAACAATGAGTTTATTTGTTGATGAATTGGACCTACTTCGTAGTGTTTGCTGGTGGAATTAACTGTTGTTTGAGTTCTTGTTTGTACTTCTTATGCAATCAATAAAAGATCATTATTTTGTAGACTGAAGAAGCATTATATTACTGTTATAAAATATAAATTCGTCATATGCTTACTGTAACCCTAACCCATAAACTCATCCCAACGGTAATTTCTTTGAGAGGGATACCATAATGGTATTAGAGCTTGTGCATCCTGCCTGCTTGTGAGCATATGAATTCTGGATGCTTCTGCAAGATAGGGAAAACATTACAGTTAGGAAAAAGAAGGGTACCCACAACTGAGTCATGGCAAACAGGGAAGAGCAGCGACTAGAAACTAACCTTTTTGACATCTTGGGGGAGCTAGCAAGAGTGCAACAATAGATAGTGGGAAAGCGTTACAGTTAGGAAAAAGAAGGGTACCCACAACTGAGTGATGGCAAACAGGGAAGAGCAGCTATTAGAAACTAACCCTTTTGACATCTTGGGGGAGCTAGCAAGAGGGCAACAATAGATAGTTCAACAAATGGCACAAGGACAACGACAGATATCTCAACTGTTGAAATAAGGGTAGCAACAGATGGCCCAATTTTTTGAACAATGGAGGCAACAATGCTTCTAATAGTTCTAATAAAGGTAGTAGGAGTTTTGTAGAAGGAAGCAACAACCATAATCTTGGCCCCAATAACATCTCTGCACAAAATAACATAGTGGCAACCGGTAGAAAGAACCATAGACCTCTACTACCCCAGTTTCTAGATGGTTAGGGAGCAGTAAACCAAAGACCTGCAGAACAAATAGAAACTTTTTTTTTTCAGAATATTTTAGGGAGTATGCATCACTAGCAGAGGATGTTCGAGCAACCATGACCTTTACTGAGTTCAGTAATGTTAAGTACAAAAATAGGTCTTGGTGCACACAACAGAACTATGACCTACTGCGCAAGGTTTTCGGTACAAAAGTTAGACACCTACGTCCAACAAGTACTAGAGGTTATCAAATTTCCCACCCTGCATTTAGAAGGAAAAGCACACGAATGGTGGCACCACGAATTGGTTACCTCGGGACATTCCAGCGTCACCTCTTACGAAGACTTCACACAAAGATTGATAGATTGATTTTACAGGAAGGATTCAAAGATACACTTGAGGGAGCTTGCACAACTCAAGCAAATTGGAACACCAGATGCCTTCATTTCAGAATTTAAACTAGTTGTTATGGTGACAACTATATTGGAGTAGAGGTTGATCATAATTTTCATAGAAGGTTTAGATGAACCCCTACGTGGTTGAGTCATGGCTGTTTGGGAGTGGGAGTGGAAGCGAGAGCAGGGAGCCACATTTTCAAAAGCTCTCGGGTTGGGAGTGAATTTTATATAATATAAATTTTTATATATTTTGATGCATATATGTCAACAAAAGCATGTAGAATGATGAATTAGTGATAAAGAGCATAAAAACATTGATTAAGCCATAAGACATCATTCATCTTGTAGTTATAATCTTCATCAACCATAGGTCCACAAATTACAAGTTCTCATTTATATATATTATAGCATGTAAGGGTGCACATAACCAAAATAACATCGAGTGCAATCCATCTCTGAATTGAAAATACATCAACAAATAGGCTCTAGATGGCCTCTAAGATCCAAAAAATTCATGCTACAACAAATACCTACATATAATCAAAATCATTACCTATCTTGGAATCTTTGTCATTAATATCACCCTCTAAGTATTAACATAAGATAGAAAAAACGTAGCATGTCAAGTCAAGATTTTATTTGAGTGATGGGTACATTTTTAGTAGGTCATGATGGAGGAGTTCGACAACCAAGGTCACTAACATCAAGGTACATAGATTGGTGCTCTTGATTAAATACGAGTTCCATACCCTAGTACATGACAAAATCCAATGGAAACATTGCAATCTCCCCAATCCTGAAATCCTGAAAAACTGATAATATTGCTGGATTTTGAGTGAGATCTAAAATTCTACTTTCTCCATATGAAATCTAATGAGGTCGCAACCACTCTCAAACATCCCTAGTCATTTCATGGTAATGTTGAAAATTTAAGTAAAAGGATGAAAATGAAAGATAAACATTACCATGAATTGCATATCGAAACTAGGGCCACAAGCTTGAATATTAGGCTTCCCCCCTCAAAAAATCTTGTTTCTTTGATTTTTATTTATTTTTTATTTTAATTATTTGTTGCGAAGAAAGCCAGGGAGTTAATTTTTTTTTGCGGGAGCGTGCTCTCCGGTCGCCTCTGTTGCGCTCCTGCTTGGAGCGCACTTCGGGAGTGAATGCGAAGCGGGTGGGGGCCTCTTGCCCGGAGCAAATTTTGTGAGCGGATTTGAAGGGGGGCGGGGCGCTCCCCCACAACCTTGAGTTGTGTCAAGGCCTACAAACTGACCTCTCTATAAGATGCCATGACCGGGCTGCAAGACATGGAAAATATAGTACTTAAAGCTAAATTTCCATCCAAACCACTCATTCGTTAGAAAAATAGAGATAAGAAGCCATTTCATAGAGAATGGAATGGGAAGGATAGGTTGGATGATGAAACTTGGAGTGAGCTGAGAAGGAAGAAACTTTGATTCACTTGCAAGGAGTCATGGAGATCAGGTAAAAAATGCTCGGGCAAGGGGAAGGTCCACTATATTGAGGTGATCTTAGACAACGATGACAAAGAGGATACAATGCCACTACCTTGCGGTAAGCCTAGTAGTTCAGAGGGGGAGCAATCCCATGAGGAGGCTGAAGGGGATGAGAGACCTTGTTTGGGAATTAGGGGTGGCACTATCAACACTATTTCTAGAGTCCCTAGGTATTACACTTTCAGGATCAGGGGGTCATATAGGGACAACGAATCACAACTTTGGTTGATGGCAATGCAACTCACAATTTCATCAATGCAACTTTGGTGGTAAAGAGAGGTATTCCCACATATGAGTTTGAGGGCTTTAGTGTTGTAGTGGCTGATGGGTACAACATGACATGCGTACAGAGGATACCACACTTGAGTGTGACAATGGGTAATTACACAATCATCGATGACATCTATTTAGTAGATCTTGTAGACACCAATGTAGTATTGGGGGTATAGTGGTTATACTCTTTGGGAAAGTTCTTAATGAACTACCAGGCTAATGTAGATGGAATTCAAGGCGTCAAATTGCAACAAGGTAGTGTTGAGAGGTATGTCCAATGGCAGTCCTCGAATTGTATCATCTAAGATAATGGAGGCTCTATTTAGGCATGGGATGTGGCTTGCACAACAAAATGTTTGATTATGAGTTAGAAGTCGTCAGATAGCAACCAACAATATCGAGCTAATATCCAGTTACTGCTAAATAAGCTTGATTAGGTTTTTGGAGAGATTCCCCTAGGGAGACCTCATGATAAGGATTTTGAGCACACCATAGAGCTAGAGGAGGGGTCCAAGTCAGTTATCACCACAACTTACAGGCATTTGTTGAAATTCAATGATGAGATAGAAAAGGCCATCATCGAACTGCTAGCCATGGGCCACATCAGAGCTACTTTGAGTCCATTTGCCTCATCAATAGTTTTGGTGAAGAAAAAGGATGGCACATGGAGGATGTGCATTGACTACTGAGAACTAAACAAGAAGACCATCAAAATAAGGTACCCCATCACTAGGATCTGTTGTAACACAAAATTACTCAATCAAAATTACTTGGAAAATACAAGTAGTTTTTATCTCGACCCAAACATGCCATAATAAACTTGATTGGTTTGCAGGTCCAATGGGTGATATCACCTTGTTGGATGCAAGCATGGAAGTAACGAGTGTGTATCTTATCAATCCGAAATTGTTATTGATCGTTGGATGTGAAACAACATTTTTGAACCTAAAAAGATTTTCACAGGTATTGTCGAGCATCCTTGAGCTCATGTTTGAAACAATGCTCACAACTTAACTATTGCTGTTATATAACATTATCATGGGGTGAGCAAATCATATTCTTACGTGTTTTATGACTCTCAAGGGATTCATCATGTTGTAATTGGGCCGCTGGAAACTAATAAAAAACATTTTAATTGATGTGGACCCTATGGGCTAGAGTGCAGGTTCGGGACTCTGTTGCATAGTTGTTGGTTGTTTTTGCAAATGTTGGAGATCTGGGTCACAACTGGATCATTTCGAGGGCAAACCAAATATCTCTGTTACTAGTCCAGAAATGAAAGGTCCTGTAATCAACGATTCATTGAACATTTTTGGTAAATAATAATGTGGAGGATTTTCCCATTGAAACCCATATCTTCTTCAACCAATTGCATGGTACCAAATTCAACCCGAGTCCATGCAGAAAGATACTGAGCAAGCTAAGCAACAACACACTTCATGCAATAGTAAGGATGATTCAGTCGTGGTGGACATTAAAGACAGGGATATTGTGAAAGAGTTGAAGGAAAACTCATAAGGAGCACAACTGCAATGAGATCATTTGTCTCCTGTAAGATCTTTGCCATGCAGAGATTAGAATTTTCCTTTTGCCAGGGATAACAAATTGATGATCACCCTCAGAAATGGTGTTGCAGAAGAAATTGTCTTAAAAATGTAGCCTGCCATATTCATTATCTTCGTCATCAATTTTTCCACCTCTTCAATTCAAAGAAATCTAAACTACGTTTGTGATGCCAGGAAGCCTTCAATGGGCGATGGGGATGTTTTCGCACTAGTCTCAATGTGCACCTGTTGCAGTGGTTTGTAATAGTCAAATTGAAGATAGATCGAAGAAACATGCAAACAAATGACAAAAATACATTGGACAAAGAGATCTGTCAGTGTACCAAAGAGCCACTTGTGGGAAACAAATAAACAAATAAAGTGCAAATTTCAGCGTCCGCCCAATGCAATTCTCTCCAAACACCAATGGTTGCTGAAAGGTTATTTGTGCTTTCTTTGGAAAAGGGAGTGGACAACAAGGATAAATCCATTATCGACAAGCCTCAAGAAATTACTGCAATACCTTTTGAAAAGGTTCCCACAGAAATGGTGCATGCCACAAGACTGATAAGGTCTCAACCAATTAAGTTGACGGATTCCTGCAATTGTTTTCCCAAATTTAGCTGAAAAAACTTCTTTGGAGCAAACTGGCTCATTTGTACTTTATGCATCCATGAAAGGCCCTGTTTCATCTACTGGGGATTCTGTCACTGACAGGTTTTCCTTTAGGTGTAGAAGTGCCCAAACAATTGTAGAGAACATATTTAAGATAATGAATGGAAAATCTAAATCTCATCTAACCATGGAAGATAATCTTCACATTAAGAAGTCTTTTGATTGGGAAGCTAATGTTGAGGATGAAGACAGAGTTGGAGGTGTCACTGAAGTTTCCCTAACAACTTCTGAATTTGTAGATCCCCATACTTGTTCCACTAAAGAACAATCAAGCTCAATGAAATTTTTCGAGGATTTTCCTCCAATAAGTCAGGGCCTTACCTCAGAGTATCATAAGAGAGTTAATGAGGCGTATATGTGGAACCTTGGACCCCATTTCTCAAATAGGGAGAGCTAGAAAATCGTTATCTAGTTTGAGACAAAAGAAAGAGAATAGAGATAGGCTTAACATGTGGCTTGAAGACTATGTAAAGGTTGTAATTGCTGATAAAGAGTTGGAAAAAAAGTAAGGGCAACAGGGCCTTTTTGGAGGAGATGGACTTAAGAAAACCATACGGTGGTCCAAACCAGAAAGGGGGTCCTTAAAAGACAGGTATCAGCCTAGAGCTATCGCAGCAAAAAGTTAAAAAGCTTTACGAGGAAAAAATAATTTTAGCTCTTGAGGTTGCTTGTGAAATACGAAACAAAATGGCAGAAAGATATGCTGCAAATGAAACACTTAAGTTGATAAAGGAAGAAATAGAATGTTGTGTGAAGATGGTAGAGAAAGACAAAAATGTTTTGCAGTCAACTTTGGAAAAAGAGTTGGATAGAAGGTCAAGCGAATGGGAAAATAAGCTAGAGAAAACCAAGTTGGAGGGAAAGCGACAGAGAGATGGAGTGCGAGAGCTTGTAGAACATAATGTTGCTTTATAAAGAGATGTTTCATATTTAAATAATAAGGGTTTAACCATACGTGGATGGGTTTAACACAATGTTAAAGGATGTTGAGAACGAAATTGCACAACTAAGACAATCTTTGACAGTCACACAGACAGGCTAAGGAAGTAGAGCATAGTCTACAGTCCATGAAAAATTGTTATGACGCAAAAGTAAAGGAGAAACTGGAGAAATTTCACAAGGAAAGCCTCACTAACCTCTGTGATGTTTTGGATCTTCATGTTTTGAAAGCTGCAACTAAAAAGGAAGAGTTGGTAGCAAAACTAAGACATTTTGCTTGAAGAGACACAACAGCTTCAACATAAAAAGTATAAGAGAACAGTTATTGGAACTCTGGGAAAATTACGTGGAAATAATGCTCAAAAGAGGCAGAAAAATGACGACAAATATGTTGAAGTGGAGGGAACGAACAAGGAAATTGTAAAATCCCCTCTTGAAAATGACCAGGACTACCACTGTTTTCTAAGTTTAATATAGGTTTCCCAGTGAAGACTTTTGTCAAAAAGTTTGTAGGAGTACTGCTGTAGGTGGAGTTTTCTTGTTTTTAATTCAGATAGGCCTTTAAAATCAAATGTATATACTCATAAATATCTCACTATAGAGATGTATTCAAACTTTAAACTCAGCCATACCAATATCATTCAATAAACATCATGCCATAACAAATTTTGCCACTTTCCATCAACATATTCAGTTCATAATGATACAGTGAAATACCATTTATTTTGAGACTAAACAAAGGGCTGATACAGTAGATGAGAAGCAGGGAACCTGGTTGCTTTCATATGATGTGGCGGCAGCGTCCTTTTTTAGGAGTATTGATGGCACCCCTTGGTGTCTAGATCTGAAATAACTTCCCAACAACCACCCAATAAAACGCTGAGGCTAGACTTTGTCTCCCTGAGGAACACACAACCCAGGAAAGAAGTCTGATATGAATATATGGTACATCCAACACTTGTTAGAAAGCTGAACCTCAATAAGGTATCCAACCTTCATACACTTCAACAAGAGCAAATTTCAGGGAGCAGCCTCTTCATTTCTCTGCATTACATACTCTACCACAACCATTTGAAGCTACAGGACCACATAGGAAAGTATACATGCTCAACAAACAAATAATAAGGTACTCGACCTCCACTAGCTTGGGAACACAACTTCCACACCCAAATCGACTTCCAACAGGTGTATATATGCCAGTGTTTTAAAACTAGGCCAGTCCGAATCGGATTCGGTCTGGTAGACCAAGCGAGACCCGGGTCTGGCTCGGCTAGGTAGAAAAACCAGTCCGGCGGTAGGTCCGTTACTGCACTGGCTGAGTTTGACACCATTCGGCCTGTACGGCTGAGCTAGTCCTCGGTGAAAAAAGACGGCAACTCAGACTTGAAGCTCAATTTTTTTTTTGGTTTTCTTTTCTTAATGCCTCTACCTCTCTCCCAAGCCTATAAAAGTGACCCAACCCTCTCACATTTACTCACAACTATCTCATTGCATTTGTGTGAGCATTTGTGAGGAGTTTGTGAAGAGTTGGAGTTGGTTTTTGGAGCAGTACTGAGGAGGAGCCATGGGTTTCCCTATCTAACTATGATTCTAAGTTTGAGCTAGTTGATCTTGCCTTGTTTAGTAGTAGTGACTAGTGATGTTTTGTTGTAGAGCCCATTTACAGCATCCTTGCTTATGTGTCTTTGTTTTGTTCTCTATATATTACATGTATTGGACAGTGCACTAGGTGCCATTTTGATCTAATAGATATATTCATGAGCATATTTTGATCATATGGTGTCTTCTCTCTATATTCTAATGCTTTGAGTTTGGAAACATGACTGAAAATCTTTAAAAATATGTTTTTTCATAAAAAATGAATATTTAATGTATTTTTTACAACGACAGAGTCATTGAAATCAACTAGGCCGATTCGATACCGGGTCGGAGTTGGAGTTGGAGCCGACCCTCGGCCGGTTCCAAATCCGTGTCAGAGTTTTAAAACTATTATATACACTCAACCAACCACCAAAATGAATGCAAACATCTATAAATGGGAAACACAACCTCTACTATGGTCATAGAACTCGACCTACCAGACTAAGAATGATCTTTGATCTAAGAGCAATAGGATTCGTCCTTATTGAGCTTGGAGTCTTCATTGTTTAATGGGTATGCACAACCTGCCCAAAAGATGAAGAGAAACTCATATTAAATATAAATCATTTGATAACACCTCTTCCAACTCAAAATATCTCATGCAAATCATTTTCCCCATGAATGCACAATGGTGAAATTTGAGTGATTCCACTCTTGGAACCAACTAGTGTGTCTAATTTCAACACCAAAGCTAGCTATGGTGGCTAGGGTTTCTCAAACCCTAAGCTTCTCTCCAAAAAATCATCAAGATCTCATTTTCTCCAAATGCAAGTGAAATAATGAGTCTCCTTACTTTTTCTCTTTTATAAACTTGTGACAACTTTTGCCGCCATTTTAATCTTTTAACTTTCATAAAGTCACTTTATAATCTTTTCACTTTATAAAATTAAAGTGACTTTTCACTTGCCTAAGAAGTGTCCCTATTTTCTCTCCTTATATTTTGATAATGTTTCCGTAGGTGAATTAAGTCCCTTTATTAAATTTCCCTTGCCTATGGGAACCATGTTAGGATAGTGGACTCCATCATATGCTTCCTAAGTGGTTGGGGACATTACAGTCCTCCCCGCCCAAGATTGCTTGTCCTCAAGCAATTTTAATTTAGGATGTTTGAGCACCTGCTCACCTTCTGAGGTGGCATCCTCCAAAGGTAAATCCTTCCATTTTACTAGGTACTCCTTCACTGTCCTAGTTTGCAACTTCATCTCCTTAGTTTCTAGGATCTTCTCTGGGACTAAGATTAACTCTCCTTGTCCAACGGTGGGAATTCTGCAAAAGTGACAACATGTTGTCCCAGGGCCTTTTTAAGGCACGAGACATGAAATACTTTGTGAATCTTACATGCTTTGGGAAGCTCAAGCTCATAGGCCACCTCTCCTACTCGTCTCACAATTCTGTATGGTCCGTAAAACCTGCATTTCAACATTTCCGCCCCCTTTGTTTTGAGTGACGACTGTTTGTGGGGTTGAAGACAGAGGTACACCATTTCTCCCACTTCAAAGTTGCGGTCCACTCTGTGCCTGTCAGCGTATGATTTCTGTTGATTTCGAGCCCTCTGCAAATTATCCTCGAGGACGCGTATGATTTCTGCTGATTCTGAGCCCTCTGCAAATTATCCTCGAGGACCTTTAAAATATCTTGGCTTTCTTGAATCTAGTCCTTGGCTTGAGATGCTTGACTATCCCCAAATATCTTATTTGCAAATGTTGGGGCTTCATACCCATATAACACTTTGAAGGGTGTCATGCCGATGCACATGTGGAAAGTGGTGTTGTAGCAATGCTCCCCCAGATGTAAACACTTTACCCATGCCTTTTGCTCGCCAATTACATGATTAAGGTGATAGCCCTCCAACCATTTGTTGACTATCTCTGTTTGTCCATGAGTCTGTGGGTGGTAGTTGGTGCTCGGAGTCAGCTCGGTCCCGACAAGCCTGAATGGTGTTGAAAATTGTAAACAAGTTCAGTCTTCATAATGACGTGTAATTGGGATTTTATGTAAGTAATGTAAAGAAGAAAAATAAAATTATTTTTGTAATGCTTGTCTCATGGGTTTCATGAGCAGGGAATTTTATTTCTAGTTAAGGCTCCCATTGTGAGCTCTTAGGATTGGTCATAAAGTCAAATTGAGTCAATGTCATTTATGAAAGACCCTTCTTGGGCATGTTACATATGTATGTGAGTCATTAAAAAAGTAAAAAGACCTTCCAAGACCAAGCTCAAGCACCTCCAACAAGTTGGCCTTAAGATGGAGTAATGAGCCTACACCAAATACATGTCGACCTAGGACTCTCTCAAGTTGGCTTATTTACATGGGCAAAACACTATAAATAGGCAACTTGACCTTCATTTGTGGACAAGATTTTCGGTCAAAGCAATTTGCAATAAGAAGAAGTGTGAAGATCATAAGGAGCAGTATCATAACCAACAAAGTGAAAGGCAAGAAGAGCGAGGAGGTTCATCACTGTTTTGGGTAATTTCTCCTCACACGTGTGGCAAAAAATTAGGGTTTATGCAGTAGGAATATAACAGTCTCTAGAGAAGCCATTAAGGAAGCCATCAAGCATTCATTCTTGCTAGTCGAAGCCTCAAGGAGGAATCTCCAAGTCAAGCGAAGAAGAAAGGGTCTCCAAATTATCTCAAATCAAGTTCACACATGGGAATTGCAGAAGTACAGTTGGGCCGAGAAATGCAGGACTGTGGTAGGAGGCCGAAAAGTCAAAGTAGTCGAAGTTAGCAGTGCGAGAAGTCAGTTTGACCATGTGTTGACTTGGGCGAGAAAGAGAAACATTGAAAGGGATCTTCTAACTTGGTCTTGGAGAGGTTAATAGGTCAAGGGTCTTGGTCTTGGTATTCGTCAATGGAAGTCTCTATAAGAAGAAGAATTCGTTTGGGTTTTCCTCTCAAGTTGGAGAGGTTTTGGCCATGGCTGATCGCCTACATTTTGTGTCTCTTGTCTCTTTATTGTTTATGCATTGGTTGCTTTTTGATGAAGAACATTATAATAATCTAAATAAAGAAAAGATCCTAATCTAAAGAAGTAAAAAGCATTCACAAGCAGTTATCATTAAAAGAGAAATCACCTTATTGCTATGCCCTAGATTTCTCAACAAATGGCCCGTGGCAAAAGCCGCCCATGAATTTGCTATCCCTGTCACTAACGATGGTTGTCGGCAACCCATGCAACCTGAAGTGCTTAAAGAATAACTCGACCACTTGCGCTGCTGAGTATTTTGATGGCATGGCAAAGAAATGAGCAAATTTTGTGACTTGATCTACCACCATATATATAGTCTTTGCCCTGCGTCGGAGGTAGCCTAGTGATAAAGTCAATGGAAATGCTCTCTCACTTGTGTCCGGGATAGGGAGTGGTTGCAGTAAACCTGTAGGATGCGTGTGTTCTGCTTTATTCTGTTGGCAAGTGCCGCTTTCCTTCACGAACCTCAACACATCCATCTTGGGGCCCTTCCAAGCGAACCTTTCCTTGATTTGTCTATAGGTCTTGACTTACCTCGAGTGCCCTGCTAAGGGTGTGCTGTGAGCTGCCTACATAATTTTCTCCTTGAGTTGTGATTCTGGCACTAGATAGATCCGGTTTTTGAAGTAAATGATATCATCCACAACCTGGTACTTGTCATCATGAATCAACCCCCCCAAAATCTCACAGGCTAATTTATTATTCGAATACTCCACAAGCAACAATGACTTTCAATCATATACTATCTCTATGAGAAGCAACAATGACTTTCAATCATATACTATCTCTATGAGTGAGAGATTGCGTGGCATCCTCGAAAGAGCATTGGTGACTACATTGTTTTTTCCTTCGACATACTCTATCTCCAAGTCGTAGGCCTGCAATTCACTGATCCACTTTTGTTGCCTCTCACTCAATTCCTTCTGTTCCATGAGAAATCTCAAGCTGTTATGATTTGTCTTTACTTTGAACTTGTTCCCCACTAGATATTGCCTAAATTTGGCCAATGCATGCATGATGACCAACATCTCCTTATCGTTGATCGAATAGTGCCGCTCATAATCTTTGAGTTTGCGACTCTCGAACGCTATGGGGTGATGATCTTACATAAGAACTGCTCCTATCCTTGTCCCCGAAGCGTAGCATTCCAACACAAATGGCTGGGTGAAATCTGGTAGTGCAAGCACATGGAAAGTACTCATTACCTCCTCCATCTTCTCAAATGTTTCTTGTTCTTTCTCTGTCCAGCTAAAGGCTCCCTTCTTGGTGAGGTTTGTAAGAGGTGTTGTTAAATAAGAGAACCCCATAACAAACTTCCTATAGTAGGTTTAGAGACCAAGGAAGCTCTTCAGTTTTGTTACATTCTTTGGGGTGGACCACTCGATGATTGCCTTGATTTTCTCATGGTGGACCCGAACCCCATTATGCCCAATTACATTCCCTAAGTAGAGCATCTCCGTCATGCCAAACTCACACTTGGACTCCTTTGCATATAGTTCATGTTCCTCCAGAATCCCCAAAACCTTGTCCAAGTGAATGAGATGGTCCTTCCAAGTCTTGCTGTATACCAATATATCATCAAAGAAAACCACTGAGTGCTTCCGTAACTGTTTATTGAACACATGGTTCATACATGATTGGAAAGTTGCAGAGGCGTTGGTCATCGAAATGGCATAAACAAGAACTCGTAGTGCCCATAGTGGCACTTGAAAGTTGTCTTTGAGATGTTCAACTCCCGAACTTGAATCTAATATAGCTTGAACGAAGATCAATCTTCAAAAAATATTTGGACCCTCTCAATTCATCCATCAACTCATCTATCTTGGGGATAGGATACCAATACTTGATTGCCCTCTTATTGAGAGCCTAGTAGTCTATGCACATCCACAATGTGTTGTCATTCTTCTTAGCCATCACTACCGAAGAAGCGATCCTATTGGAGCTAGGCCCAATATGACCCAACCTTAACAACTCCATAAAGCCCCACTCCATCTCATCTTTGTAGACTTTGGGATGTCAGTGAAGACTGGTAATAACTACCTGTACACCCTCTTCCAATTCTATAACATGCTCACATTCCCTGTTGGGTGGTTTATATGGAAGAATGTTAGAAAAAACCTTCTGGTGTTTATGAAGCAATACCTAAATGTCATCGGGATGCTGTTGCGGCTGGTTCGACTGTCGGTTCTCTGTAATAAGGCACTTAACTACCTACTCGATATAGCCCCGCCTTAGTACTGCTTCAAAACTGTTGGTTGATACTGTCCTTGGTGGGTACTGATGCATGGCCCTCAAAAGTACCCTTCTGCCATCTACTGGATCTTTGGATTCCATCTCCATGTTTCGCTGATCCGTAGTATACTTCCCAATATAGTAGAGCCACTGACATCCTAACACCACATTGGTGTCTGACACATCCACCACGAAGAAGTCATCAGTCTTTGCACTTGATGAGGACTTCCTTGATTGTGCAGCCATGGAGATGTTTTTCGCGAGTATCGAGGACCTGTTCGGGTCGGAGCCAAAGTGAACCTTCCTTGTCCAATTTTCGCAAAACTTGTTTGAACCCTGCAATTGTTTCCCACGATTTTTGTGAGGCATGATACATGGAAGACTTGGATGGATTTTTGAAGTAGTTGGTAGAGCCAGTTTGTAAGCGACTGCTCGTATATGCTAAAGTACTTGATGAGGCCCATAGAATTTTGGTGCCAGTTTCTGACAACCTTTTTCTTTGAGAGAGGTCTGCTTATAAGGTTGGAATCACAGGAACACCTGGTCAGCTACTTGAAATGACTGCTCAGAACGATGTTGGTCGTCCTATTACTTCATTCTATTATGAGCTTGATGTAGATTATCTTTGAGATGAGCAATCACGGCGACACGGTTTTGTAGGAGTTGATCAACTGCTTGTACTTTGGAAGATCCGGGGATATAAGAAGCTGGTGAAGGTGGGAGTCGGCCATACACTACCTCATATGATGTCATCTTGGTGGCTTCATGATAGTTAGTATTATATCACCATTCAACTAAAGGCAACCATTGTACCCATTGATGTTGCTGGTTTGAAGTGAAGAATCGTAGATAGGTCTCCAAACATTTATTGACTCCTTTTGTTTGACCATCGATTTGGGGATGATAAGCTGTACTCGGAGTTGTGTGCCTTGTAGCTTTAAAAGTTCCTGCCAAAATTTGTTGGTGAAAGTGGTGTCTCGATCAGATACAATGGAAGACGACATGCCATGTAGTTTGAACTTTGAAGATTTGGTCCATGAAAACTTGAGCCACTAATGTTGGGGTAAATGGGTGTGGTAGCATGCAAAAATGAGCATATTTGGAAACTTTGTCAACAACCACCATGATGACTGATTTGTTGCTTGACTTTGGGAGACCTGTAATTAAATCCATGGAAACATCTGTCCAGACGGAAGTAAGGAGTGGCAAGGGTTGTAGGGTTCCCAATAGCTTGATCGTTTCCTCTTCATTGTGTTGGCATACATTGCATTTAACTACAAAAGTAAGAATGTTGTTCTTCATGACGGTCCAAAAGAAAGAGCTGCGTGCTTGTGCATAAGTCTTCTAAAAGCTTGAATTTCTTGCGACCAAAGAGGAGTGCAGCTCTTCCAAGATGCAGGTTTGAGGGCGGAGGTCAGAGATAACACTACCAAATCCTTATAGCGAAGAACCTCATCCTTCCAAGAGTAGTCCTCTAAGGAATTCAAATCTTCCCTTAATCTGTTAATGAGCTGGGATAGAGAGGGGTGGTAGAACCATTCATGATGGGCTTCTTCAATCCAATTCGGTATGGGTAGAGAGAGGGATAAAAGGGTGCTCTCATTCTCAAATTGGCGTGATAAGGCATAAACCGCTACATTGTCACACCCCTTTTTGTAAATTATCTCATAATCATATCCCATCATTTTTGCAAGCTATTTATTTTGTTGTGGCGATGATAAATGTTGCTCGATGTAATATTTTAGGCTATGATGGTCAGTGTGGATTTGGAATTGACACCCCAATAAGTATGGTCGCCAAGTGTCCACTGCATGTAAGAGGGCCATCATTTCTTTCTCATATGTAGATTGACCTAGATGCTTGCCACTGCGTTGACTCGTGAAAGGCAGTGGTCTACCTTCTTGTATTAATACTGTGCCAATGCTCGTACATGAAGTGTCACATTCAATCACAAAATGTTTTGCAAGTTTGGTAGGGCCAATACTAGAGTGCAGCACATGTCCTGTTTGAGAGCCAAAAAGGCCTGCTGAGCTGTGTCAGTCCATAGAAATGAAATTTTCTTGAGAAGATTAGTGAGGGGCCAAGAAATGCATCCATAATTGCAGACAAATTTGCGATAGTAGCCCGTGAGACCCAAGAATCCCCTCGAATTCTCTAGGTTTTTGGTTGGGGCCAATCTTGCATTGCTTGAATCTTTTTCGGATCAACCCTCTCTCCTTCATGGCCCACAATGTGTCCCAAATACTCTACTTCTTCCATGCCAAAGGAACACTTGGATAATTTGACAAATAGTTTATGATCTTGAAGCAGTTGTAACACCTAGTCCACATGCTGAAGGTGAGTGTCCCATGTTATGCTGTAAATGAGAATGTCATAAAAAAAGACCAGGACGAATTTTCTAAGATATGGTTTCAAAAGGTGGTTCATGAGGCTCTGAAAAGTGGATGGGGCATTATAGAGACCAAATGGTATGACCAGAAATTCATAATGGCCTTCATGAGTTTGGAAGGTTGTCTTGGGAATGTCAACTTCCTTCATCCGTATTTGGTGATAGCCTGATGTAAGGTCCAACTTAAAAAAATTGGCACCATGCAGTTCATCAAGTAGATCATCAACTCTTGGGATGGGAAATTTGTCCTTGATAGTGAGTTTGTTAAGGGCCCTAAAGTCTGGACACATGCACCATTCACCGTCTTTCTTTAGAACCATGACCACCGGAGATGAATAAGTGTTGGTGCTGGGATGAATAACACCGACTTCGAGGAGTTCCTTGATGATTTTTTCAATTTCATTCTTTTGTGCAAAAGGATATCGATAGGGGTGGACATTTGGCAGTTGGGTACCCAGAAGCAAAGGGATGCTATGATCATGTTCACCTCTAGAGGGTGAGAGCTCCTTAGGTTTGTCGAAGGTTCGCCGGTGGCGATCTAAAACCTGTTGCATATCGGATGAATGGGCAGAGGAGTGGTTTCAATGGCATGAATGGCATTAAATTGTGCTACTATCCCATGTTGGCCCTTTTTTAAAAGCTTCTCCATTCGATGCGAGCTGATGATAGTAGGAGCACCTACCTAGAGTCCTCGCAGTGTATGAGAGTGGCCGTTCTACTTAAAGCTCATATCTCTTGGAAGTCCATTGTGATAGGGCCCAGTGTGCAAAGCCATTCAACACTAAGGACAATGTCGCAACTGCCCATTTCAATGGCAAACATGTGGGTTTTGAGGTGATAATCCCCCATTTGAAGCTTAATATTTTCACAATGGCCTTCAAATTTCATGGTCCCCTCATCAACGATAAGGACTTGGAAATTAGATACTGCCCTGACAAAACAATGAACTACTTTTGCTACTCTCTTATGAACAAAGTTGTGCATGCTGCCACTATCAACCAACACCACTACTGGCCGATGTTTAAGAAAACTTCAGATTTTGAGAGTTTGGAGAGGAGAGAAGAAATGCCGGCTAGGGTGTGGAGTGAGATAACCGACTCATTTGGCGTAGCTGTAGTATTAGTGTTTGAGGCTGTTAGGGGTTCACCCTTTTCCTCCTCAATCACTTCAGTGGATGGAGCTTCATCGACTGAGATGTTTTCAGTAACGTCAATTTGAAAGAATTTTGGTTCCTTGCATTTTATGTCTCGAGGAGTATTTGTCATCACAGTAGTAGCATAGTCCTTGTTTCCTTCTTTCGGCCATTTTGACTGGCGATACTTTTTAAACCTTGAGTGTTTGGGTGGGGCTTGTAGTCGGGGTGGGACATGCCCGTGCAATGAAATTTGGGCAGTTGGATTGGGCATTTAAAGCGACTTCTACCTCTACGACCTTGCTGCATGCTTCCAACCAAGTAGTTGGGTGATGCATTGGACATGGGATTGGATGGCTTCCTTTAAGCCACTGATAAAACATTCCAAGTAAAAGGCATCTCCTAGTCCTTCAGTCTGGATGGCCAATTGTTCAAACGCTGCAATGTAGTCCCGTACTGTACCTGTTTGCCTGAGCTTAGTGAGACTACCCATAAAGTGAGATTCCCGATCAAAGCGGTCACAAATGGCTTTTGAGAACATGTTCCAAGTGGGCCTCCTTGGATAGCATTTTGATGCCATTGGCACCACTGCCATCGCTCTTGGTCCAAGTAAAGAGCTCGCACACGTAGTTTAGTGTCATCTTCCTAGATATTGTTAAGGAAGAAATATTGTTCCATTTGTGCTGCCCATACTGTCGTGTGAGAGCCATCAAATTTGTACATGTCTAGCTTGGGTGTTTGGTGGCTCAAATATTAGTGACCTCCATGGAAATGAATGTGATGGTTGGATTCTCCTTCTACGTGTGCATCAACACTGTGTTCTTCCCTCATGGGTTCGTGAGACATCCACAGGGCAGCCAATGCTTCTGTGATTTTGTTGGTAATGTATGCCTAGAAGTCATCGAATTTTTTCTCGAGGGCTTCGACTCTCTCCACTACCTTCTCTGCAGCCTTAACCTGAGACCTGGTATTGTACATACACTAGCCTTGGTCAAATTTTGAGCTTACTTAAAAGTAGTATGGTTGGAAAGAGGGCAAGTTTAGGAGTCTAGTGATATGGGTCAAGGAAAATTTGGGACCTCTTGAAAATTGGTGGCTTACAGGTGAATGGTACCACTCCGGTGAACTCGTCGTCCTGAATCTTATGGGCCAAGTCTCTTGCAAGTGTCCTGTGATGGCCCCATTTTTTTTTACTCCCAACTGATCAATATTGCGGTGGCCGAAATCCAGAATGTTGATCTTGCCAAATATCTTGCGAAAATCGGGCCTGGACTGTAGTAACAGAAACCCCAAAGTCTTGACATTGCAAAATGTGCCGCGACAATCTCATTTGGACTACGATGACCAAAACCCTCACTGCACAAAGATTTTGATCTACGTTGTGAAAACCCCAACTGTTGAATTTGATCTAGAAGAAAAGGTAGGGGGCAATCTTCAGATAGATGAGGGAACTATGGTCATAAAGGAGTGTCAGGTTCTACATATCACAATATACATGGTGTCCAACAATAGTACTCGACCCAATCTTTCAGAGCGCTAACTAAGGAGGATCAACCATACCCTTAGCCGCACTACTCGACTACCCTATTGTACGTATGAGTAATCTCCTTGAGTATTGTTCTCAGTGTACTATAGTAGCAAGACGACATATGACTTATCTAAGGTTAGGTTTTGGGTTAACTTATGGGGGGCTTCCGATATATCCAAGTGTACATGGAAGTGTAGTTCGTTCGCAGTTCTGTCTAATGCGCTACTACTTGAAGGGGTACCCACGGGGGTTACAAAGGAGGGAGTCCAACAAGCGTGACCACCTCTTGTAGTTCCTGCGTGTATGCCTCCTCAAATTTGCAGGTTTATGCACTCAACGACGGATCCCATGGTTTAAAGACGTCGAAACACGTCTCTAGCATAAAAAAATTCTGCGAAAATTAGAGGTGCAACTGGCCCTGAAAGTCCTATAATACCACTTGTTATGCGCTTAACTTGTGAGAATAACAAAGCACCAGAAATACGAAACAAAATTGCTAGAAACACATAAATCTCACATGAATTGAAACAAACTGCAAAGATATTTTATTGTTCAGAAGCAAAATACAATGTTCACTTGCCTCTTCGAGGGGGCAACCTCCAACAGAGCAAAGCTCAATTACAATAAGACTCGATGATTCTTCCCTTGCTATCTATAAGACTATTTATGGCTTTATGACATCTGAAACCCTAACTACTAGTGGTCCCTTGCATAAAACGAGTTAACCACTTTATTTATTAACTATGGCCCGTTTATAACTAATTGTGGTCCCTTTTCTATAATGCGGGTCAAACACTTACAATTATTATTAATGTGTATAACCGCTTACGAGCTTTATTGACTCAACTAACTAACTATGACTCTGACTATGCCCCTTGGGCTTATTACATAAATAAAGGGGTTAGGGTTGGACCCTAACAGGGAACGTGGTTGCTTTTATATGATATGGTGGCGACATGCTTTTTCAACAGTATTGATGGCACTCTGTGGTGTCTAACTCTGAAATAAATGCCTAACAACCACCCAATAAAACGTTGAGGCTAGACTTAGTCTCCTTGAGGAGCACGCAACCCAGAAAGGAAGTCTGATATGAATATATGGTACGTCCAACACTTGATAGAAAGCTCGACCTCAATAAGATGTCCAACCTTCATACACTTCAACAAGAGTAAATTTCAGGGAGAAACCTCTTTATTTCTCTGCGTTACATACTCTACTACAACCATTTGAAGCCACATGATCATGCACAGGAAAATATACATGCACAACAAAAAAATAATAAGACACTCGGCCTCCTAGCTTGGGAACCTAAGTCAACTGACACGGGGACACGAGACATGATGGACACGCAGATTCGAGTGTCAGACACAGACACGGTGACCCCCCGGAACATGACATGTTATATATATATATATATATATATATATATATATATATATATATATAAAATTAGATATTTCTTACACAAATTCATACAAATTCCTTGATTCAAACATAGATCTTCATCTAGATGTAAGTTTTACAAAGATACGTCATACAATCATACAAAGTAATAGACATATTCATCAATGATCCAATAGGAGAAAGACAAGATACTGTAGTTTTCTCATTAAGTCATCAAAATCAAAATGTGTTACATGAGTACTAGGTAGTACAATGCCAATGGAAAATAGAAATAGCGAATACAAAACAACTACAAGTCTACAAGACTACAAGCTTCAAGGCAGTGCCGCAGTAGGTAGCTCATGACTCATGAGTCATCAATCCTCATCATCATATTCAACATCATTGTCCTCATCGTGATCATCGTGCTCACCACTTCTCTCCTCTGCAGCATCCTCCTCCTCTGTATCCAATGTCATCTCTGCATTTGCTGGTGTGGTGGATGACCCCTCTACTGTATTGCCATCATCAAATGTGATAGGCTCTAGCACTGGCTCATTGAGATCCAAGTTGGCCAATGCCAACTCAACACTGCTGTCCAGACCCATATCATCGGGAAAGACATCCCACATCTTTGTCTTTCCCTTCAACCAATCCTCCCTCTGCCTATAAATAAGATGAAGGTTGGTGTGCACATACACCATTGTCTCTGCCCTGGACTGCTCAAGCCTGCTTTTCTTCACACTATACAAATTCCCATATGTGCTCCAATTCCTCTCACAACAAGAGGATGAAGTTACTTGAGAGAGGAGCCTCATGGCTAACTATTTTAGAGGAGGGCTTATTGCCCCATGAGTTGCCCACTAGGAATAGGGCTTCTTAGCTCCCTGTCTCTGTTAAACACACACATGGTGTGGGGAAAGATAAACACACACACACAACAAGAAACTCAACACAATGAATGATAAGCGTGTAGCTTATGTTTTCCATTATACAAAGATGTACATTTATAGTACAATGGTGTGACTCTTGGTTTCATATTCCAAGGTCACTTGGACTCCATTGTGACTTTTCGCATTCCACACCTACCCATAGAGGATTAGGTGTTCCAACATCCCCCCTTAATATGAAGGGCCATGTGTGAGTCCAAGAAGAGAGTTGTAATATAAATCTGCAAAGCATGCATGGCAACACTTGGGATGAATCAACTCTCTGAAATGTCGGAAAAAGAGATGGTTTAAGGATGACCACCAACCCTGGAATGCAATACTTGTTGCAGTTCTCGGAACTCTTCCAAAACTGGGAAGAAGCTAAAAGCTTCTGCTAGAGGAATTGTCCCTCATAAAAAAGGGAGACCTTCAACCTAAAAGAAGGGAGGTCTACTACCTGTGATGGTTTTAGGATTACCAACAACTCTGGAATGCTTGAAGCATTTCATGGAACTCAACCAAAGCTGGCAAGAAGCTGAAGGCTGCTAAGCTGAAGGCTTCTGCTAGAGGAAGTGTTCCTCATATATGAAAGGGAGACCTTCGACCTAAAAGAAGGGAGGTCTACTACCTGTGGTGGTTTAAGGTTGTCCACCAACCAAAGATGATGGTTTAAGGTTGTCCACCAACCGAAGGCATGCTCATGGGCATCCGTGTCTCTGGCTACATCTCTGAATCCGGAATGACGAATTGTGGCTCGGGCTCGCTTGAACTGCTGGCTACAACTCTGAACATGGAATGAGAGATTGTGGCTCAGGCTCGCTTGATCTGTCGTCGAAGCTTGTACATGACCACCATTTTCCCCCCTGTCAGGGACAAGGTGAGATGATGGCGAAAACTCAACTGCAAGTTTGCTCAATATCCGTGAACAAGTTCTGACATGTGTCTTAAACATCTTCTTGGCTGCTGATGCCCATTGCCAAGAAGCGATCCATCCAAGATGAATCTTTGTTCTTGCAGGAGGCTTGTTTCTGAAGCATCTGTCTCAAGAATGGGTGTGCCGACCATAGTGCTTGCATGGATGAAGATCAAAACAATGATCTTTCATATGGCCAACTCGATCACAGTGTTATCATTTTACAATCTATTGTTGTGAAAGTGGAACAGGATCTGGAACAGCTGCAGATGAACTGTCATATAGGAATCCGACACTTTGAAATTTGATGGGCTTGGTGTAGTCCGGAATATGAAAGGACACATCCTTGTCATATCCAAGACCAGTTTGGTGCTTGTTGTGGACAAGCTCTTCCCAAGGTCTGATGATGGGCTTAGGAAGTGCAGGCTGAGCTGCTGCATCTGCATGAGAATCTGCTCTAGTACAAGTAACTGAATGGGAATCAACTTCAACTTTACTGACTTGCTGCTGATGGGAGTCCTTCTCAATCTTCTGAACAGAAACAGGTTCAGAATGGTGACTCTTTTGCTGAAGTTCATCTTGTTGAAGCTGAGATTCCAACTGCAAAAACTCAATCTTCTCATGTGCATCTTGCAAACAACTTTGAATATCATCAAGAGTGGATTTGTTGATTTTTACTGTATGATGATCAGTGGAGTGTATCAAAGTTTTTAAGAACTTTAATATCTCAATCATTTCGGCCATTTTCTTAACAACTCAACCTTGTTGGTATATAAACAATGGCATCTAATGCAACAATGGTAGAAGTATAAACAACACAAAATAACACACATATTAAAATCAACTTGTGCATACCACACATTTCCGCATACCAAATTGTAGACTTCTCTCTATGGCAGTGATCTGAAATTCTTGGGGTCGCTTTGCCTTTTTTTGTGCTCACAACATTGTTGCTTCATAACTCAAAGTATAATTTCCTTCATAACACGATTAGCTCACATATTTCGGTTGTGAAAACTTATTAATCTTTTGGCAAGCCTTATTTTGATTGTCGATTTGGGTAATGTGTTTGGAATTTTGATGGCCAAGTCACCTTTTCCCACCAACTTCTATGCCACAAAGTTCAATGTTTGGATAAACACTGATCTGAGTTGGCCTTGCTCATTTTTGGCAATCAAGATGAATCAAACTCTATAATAATAAAAACTTTGATCAGGAATATAATAACTTGAGAATTTGTAGCTCAATCTGAATGGATGTAGCTCTGCAAACTATAGGTGAACGCTATTGCTGAGTTCATGCACTATCGAACTCTGAGATCTATGTAAAAAGCATCATCGTATTGAATGAAAAGGAATGCAAATTTCAGTTCTAATCAATGAGTTATAACTATCGCTACAGTTCGATGTTATGCCTTTAAATAGCCACAATCTTGTGCCAATCCAACCTCTGTCCAAGATCCTCAAATCTTGAACTTGTGTTTGCGGAACTGTAGCAGTGAATTTGCAACCTCGTTGTAGTTAGAAGAGTCTGGAAGGCCGGTCTCCTGAACTTGTGTCTGCAGAACTGTAGCAATGAATTTGCACCTAGTTTTAAAACCCAATCGGCAGGAGCTTCAACACACCGGACATATACTTTCAGTTAACCAGAGATTTCAATGGCTTTAACCTCTGGTTTATGATGAAGTAATTTGGGGATTGTCACACTGGCACTCAATTTTCTATTCTGGCCTTCACCTCCTCCACCTTAGCATTTTCCGGCAAACGGAAACGACGGAGAAATTTCTCGTGAGAACTCTCAATATGGTGAGACCTTTGAAGGTGAAGAGATTATGTCTAGGGGAATCAACGAAACTGGCAAAGGATTTGATGTGCCAGGAAGACGATTGGGAGGATTTGCTCACAATCCGTCTCTTTCATCAATCCGACAGAATTCTTCCTGAAACTGCTATTAATGAATTGCAGTCCCAAAAGAATGCTTAGTTGGATAGCAACTTGCGGAATCCAATGGTACAAGAGCTCTCGGCGTCACCAGCTTTGACCCAAGCTATGCCTCAATTTGGATTCGAATTTTGAACTCCTCACAGATGCTCCTTGCGCAGGCGAGCTGGCTCCCCAAAGGACCAGGATCTCTCCAACGATACAAATGGTATATTTGGGTGCTCCCGAATATTAAGCCCGTGAGATGCCCAAATCTTGAGATGCGATGGGAGGAGAGAGACGGGTAATTGAAGGGTTGGCAGCATGGTGAACAATGGAAAACAGGTGGTATGGAATGTTATATGCCAACCGAGAGGTGTTACCGATGGTGTGAATTTGATAACCGGGAGGTGTTACAAAATTGTGCATGTATATTAACGCAACCAAAAATGGAGGAGGGGATCGGTGGTGTGACCTGGAGTATTAACGCAAGCGGATTAGAGTGAATATTAACACAGTCATGCGACAATATCTTCGACTTGATTCGGATGTACTGCATGAGACCACTGCAGGAGACTAACCGAAATGATGGTGAAGTGATAATCGAACTGGTGTCAAGTGAGGTGTGTAGACAAGTGCTGTAGGTCTGACAGAAGGGCTCAAGAGAGCGGTTAGGTGAAGTAGATATCGCTTACATGCCAAACATAGAAATGGCAGTCAGAAGATTCTGAAAGTGCCCAGGCCTAGCCTAAGCTCTGATACCATGTTAAACACACACATGGTGTGGGGAAAGATAAACACACACACAACAAGAAACTCAACACAATGAAGGATAAGCGTGTAGCTCATGTTTTCCATTATACAAAGATGTACATTTATAGTACAATGATGTGACTCTTGGTTTCATATTCCAAGGTCACTTGGACTCCATTGTGACTTTTCGCATTCCACACCTACCCATAGAGGATTAGGTGTTCCAACAGTCTCTAATCACATCATAGCATGCAAATCGCCTAGTACCAGTGGAAAACTCTGCAAAGACATCCTCCACCTCATCAAGGGTTGCCCTATCCTGAAAATCCCTGCTGAATGCATCTTTCCTCCCCTGTGAGATTTCACCATCTATGTGAGGAGGGAATCTGCGGGAAGGTCCACCATTCAGCCACCCATGGCTGTAGTATTTTGGGTTCAAGGAGTGAGCCAAACAATGTAAAGGTGTGCAATTCTTGTCCCATTTCCTGACAAGGATATCCTGTATGCTGGTGAAGAAGGCCTCCCATTTGCGGACAAGAATATCTTGTATGCTGTAGTATTTTGGGTTCAAGGAGTGAGCCAAACAATGTAAAGGTGTGCAATTCTTGTCGCATTTGCGGACAAGAATATCCTGTATGCCGGTGAAGAAGGCCTCTGGTGATGTCTCATACTCGGGGCACTGACTATGTAAAATAATGTTCCTCACAGACTCAATCATGGGATCCCATCCCTCATAAACCTCTCCTAGGATGGGTTGGTATGTATTTGCAAATCGAAGCAAGGAAATGATAGGGTCCATGATCTGAATAAGTAGATCTACCCTCTCCCACCAGACATCATCCAACACTGTGTCCTTCACTGTTTTTGAGGCTGCTTGATCTGTCTTTCTCCAAAAAGACCAGAACTTTGAAATAACCATGGCCCCAAGAGTGGTCTTGAATTCCCTCAACCTCTTCAACATGATGAATGAAGAGGAAAACCGTGTATCTGCAATCTTCAACAATGATAGATTGGTGTACTCCTTGTAGATAGTGAGGGCATTTGTATGGTTTTGTACAAAGTTACCAAAACTCTGAAATAACCATGGCCCCAAGAGCGGTATTGACCTCCCTCAACCACTTCAACATGATGAATGAAGAGGAAAACTGTGTATCCACAATCTTCAACAATGATAGATTGGTGTACTCCTTGTAGGTAGCGAGGGCATTTGTATGGTTTTGTACAAAGTTGCGGATATGCTGTGCATCCTCAATAATGCTTCCAATCCAAAGCACATCAGAGACAATAGATTTCAGTGCTAAGTTCAATGAATAGGAAATGCAAGGTGTCTAAAATATTTGTGGATATTTAGCTTCCACAATCATGCCAGCAACCTTGCAAATAGGTGCATTATCTGTAATGATTTGCACACAAGAATCGACACCTACATCTTTAATAAATTTAATAAATAACTCACGCATATATTGTGCATCCTTGTATTGTCCAAGTGCATCCACTGATTTCAAAAAAACTGGACCATTCAAGGAAGACACCATGAAGTTGATGAGTGGGTGCCGTGCTAGATCTGTCCATCCATCAGAAACAATGCTAACCCCAGATGTTGGCCATGTCGATTTAATAGGCTCAAGCATTTTGTCCACCTCTTTCTTTGCCTTCGTCAACAATGTGGTTCTAAGTTTCTCTGACCCAGGAGGCACATACCTTGATGGAGCTGTTTGAGTTAGAGCTCGACACATCTCAATAAATAGAGGTGAGCGTGCAACATTGAAGGATATGAAGTTCTGATAGAAAAAAAATGCAATGGTGAGATCAAGCTCTTCTCGCTTCTCTTTCTAGAAAATCTTGTCCATTGGACCAAGTGCAGTTGCCTTTCTTTTTGCTACTTTTCCCCCACTAGAACTCTCAAATGGGAACTTGTTGCAGCTTTTCCTCAATAATGGAAGGGGGTCATCATTCTTGTTTTGTTTTTGATGCCACATTTGCTGCACCAACAAATGCCTCTCTCTCCATTTCCTTTCTCTCTACTAATGGCACCTGTGTACAAGCTGAAATGCCACAACTTGGCAAAGCCAACAAATGAGCTTTCACATGATAAAATGTGCTGATGAAATGGTTGTGGCAAAAACTACATTTCCAAGCAACATTGCCTCCTCCCTTCGCCTTGCTGCCTGGCCCTGGCTCTCTTGTCACATATTTCCACAATGGATATTTGGGGTCTTGAGTTTGTTTTCCCTGAACATTTGAAGCCGCTGTTGCAGCCCCACTTCCAATAGATGGAATACTTGTAGACCCTGATGAAATAGGGACAGGAGGGGCATCTCCAATGGGGACATTCTTCCCCATCCTTACTGCCCTTGATTGAGCCATGAATGCTATAAAAATAAACAAAAATGACCAAATTTGTAAAACATATGCACATGCAAACCAAATGCAAAAAAATAGAGAGACAATGCACTTATTGGTTGCTTGAATCTCCTTGAAAACGCTCCCTTGCTCCTTGCTCAACTCACACACTAACAAAAGTGAAAAAACAAATGAGAAATCAGAATTTTATAAGAGTTCAGACGCTTTTCCGCGTTGTACGAGTCCGGCATAACGGGATTCGATCGTGTCCATATAGGACACGATCGAGACTCGTCGTGTCCTGTATGGACACGATCGAATCCGGTCAAATGGATTTGAATCCCCACGAATCGTGTCTGATTCGACCGATTCAGGACACGTGGAGGGTGGAGGACGAATCCGGTTTCATAGTTGGGAACACAACTTCCACACCCAAATCGACCTCCAACAAGTGTATATACGCTCATCCAACCACCAAAAGGATAGACTCCTTTAGATAGGAAACTCGGCCTCTACTCTGTTCATAGAAATCAACCAACCAAACTGAGAATGATCTTTGACTTGAGAGCAATGGGATTCATCCTTCTTGAACTTGGAGTCTTCAATCTTTAATGGGTATACACAACCTGTCCAAAAGATGAAGAGAAACCCATATTAAATAGAAATCAACTAATAACACCTCTTCCAACTCAAAATATCTTGTGCAAATCATTTGCCCCATGAAAGCACAATGGTGAAATTTGAGCGATTTCGCTCTTGGAACCAACTAGGGTGTCTAGTTTCAACACCGAAGCTAGTTATGGTGGCTAGGGTTTCTCAAACCCTAAGTTTCTCTCTAAAAACTCTTCAAGAGCTCATTTTCTCCAAATTGAAGTGAAAGAACGAGGATAGTCTACTCACTTTTTTTCTTTTATAAACTTGTGGCCACTTTTGCTGCCATTATACCCTTTTAACTTTTATAACGTCACTTTATACTATGTTCATTTTCCTAGAAAGTGTCCCCCTTTCACCCCTCAGATTTTTATAATGTTTCCCAAGGTGAATTAAGTTCCCTTATTAAATTTTCCCCACCTTAGCCTATGGTAACCATGCTAGGCTAGTAGACTCCGTCACATAGTATTAAAAACCGGAACTAGTGACCAGACCGGTGGACCTAATGAATCGGTAACTGGACCAGAACTGGTCTAACTGGTACTAGTTAGCTTTAAACGAACCGGTTTTTAAAAAAATACATTAAATAATTATTTTTTAATAAAAAAACTATTTTTAAGATTCACAACCATGATTCCAAGCCAATAGAGACAAAATATGCAAAGTTTGCTCATTTATATACCATGTAAAGGTGAGTATATCAAAATGGCACCGAGTGCAATACATATCATCGAAAAATACATAAGCAATGAGGCTCCAAATGACCCATAAAGTCCAAAAACAATGCTACAAGCTATGAGGCCATTGGCCTAATACAAGACTACATATTAGTGATCAACAACATGATCACACCTCATCATAATCAAAATCATCACCACTACTAGACAAGGTATCATCAACATGAGCTAGATAAATAATATGGCTCAGAGTTTGAGGACTCCTAAAACTCGTCTACAACTTTAGTAGTAGTAGTAGTAGTAGCAAAAATAGACATCAAAACTACAAATCACTGAGCAACATGGTCTCTCATGAAACTCATCATTGATTCATCACTACTAGAAATGGAATCATCAACAAGAGATACATAAACATCATCTAGCTCAAAGTCTTCAGACTTGGATTTCTCAACCTTATAACATGATAGAAATTGAAAAAGTTTAACATGCCTAACCAATGATTTTGGTTTGAGTGAACGGTACATCTCCTCAACCTTAAAATGTAGTAGAAAAAGATTAGCATGCCAAACCAATTGTTTTCCTTTCAGTGAAGGGTACCTTCTTGTTAAGGCCACGGTAGGGGAGTTCAACAATCAATATCACCAACATCAACAAAGTTCAACAATCAATGCCACCAACATCAAGGTTCTTAAAGGACTTCATGCTCTTGATCAAATGCCAATCTCATACCCTTACACATGATAGAATCAAATGGAAACATTGCAAACCCCCAAACCATGAAACCCTGAAAACCCTTAAGTCTGTTGAATTTTGAGTGAAATCTAAAATTCTAGTTTCTCCATATGAAATCCAATGAGGTCGAAACCACTCTTAAACATCTTGAGTCATTTCATGGTAATGTTAAAAATTTAAGTAAAATGATGGAATTTAACATTACCATTAATTGCCAACAGGATGTGTCAGGAAAATGAGAGGGTAGGCATGCTTTTCTTAGAGGGGATATTTTTGGAGGAAAACAACCCTAAATTTCCCTCAAAAAAGCTCCAAAAGTCAAAAATTTGCATTATGTGTGGTCCATAGTTGGCCTGGTAATGAACCGGTCGGTTTAGGATGGAATCGACCGGTTTGACCATAAACCGGCCAGTGCCATCCTAAACTGGCCGGCTAGCACCGGTTGGACCGGTTTTCTTGGCGAAGAGGAGGGTTGAACCCGGTTTTTCTATCGGTTTGACCCGGTCAGCTAATGAACTGGCCAGTTTGACCGGTTTCCGGTTTAAGCCGGCCGGTTTTTAATACTATGCTCCATCATATGCTTCCTAATTGGTCGGGGACATTACAAAAATTGAGAAAATGGGTTTGAATGCAGAAATATCCAAAGTTAAAATTCATGCATGTTTGATAGCAGATCTAATGACACATGACACCAACCTCAGATCAGACAAAATGAGTAACCCTTGCCCCCATCGAAGTTTAATGGGCTGGGGGTGCTCTAAGGGCTGATTGTCGAAACTGCCTATGCACCAAATCCACGACCAAGATTAAATGAGGGTCGCCTCCCCAATTTTCAAAACCAGAGTGGTTGGGGGGGGGGGGGTGCTCAAAACCATACATGGTTTTTCCGTGGGGCCCGTACATATTCCATGCTAAATTTTTATTACATATATATTTCACGGGTTAAAAACCCCAAAGCTATGGCATATATTGTAAAAGTTTTATGAAGGGGGATGGGGCAATTTGGTATTATATATTATTAATTTTGTTTAAACTTCATGACCGACACTTCTAAAAGAAACTCATTGTTATTTTTATTATAAATTTTTTAAAAAAGGAACAATTTTATAACTGTTAAAGGGGTGGTTTCATAATTGTAACATATTAGTTACATAACTAATTAAAAAGTTAGATTTTGGAGGGCAAATAAAAATGAGAAAGCAGAACTGAAAAAGGGTTGGAACTTTTGGAGTTTAGATTGTCATGTAATGAAGAAATCTGTTAGAGACCACTCAAATAAAACCAATTTCATTCCAATTTTTTGAGCAAAATTGCAGTATGTATCTTGTTTTCTATTGTATACTTATTATTTCATGCTGTGTTTTTCTTCTGCTGAAATAGGTGTATGTAGCGCTAGGTTTGCTTAAAAATAATTGCAGATTTACCTATGTATGTTACGTTGTGTTGCAAACAATACTTGTGATTGAATTAAGCACCTTAATGGGCGCTCCACCCTTTTCAGAAATTCATTCTCATTCTTTGTTTCTTATTCCATTCATTACTCTATTCCTAGGGTTAAAGCTTAAATTCTTAGTTGCGTAAGTTATTAAACCCCGCCTCTTCTAATTTTTCTTCATTTCATCGTATTTGATTATGAAGTTTGCAACCTTTGAAATGCTAGCCATTCTGGTTGCAAATGATGAGTTTTTGAACTAGAAACATTCATTGCATTTTATTAGCCCAACTCTAACCAATATTTAAAATTTTATGGAGTTTTGATAAATGTCCTGGGCACTGACTCCCTACAGCCAGGAGTTGTCTCTAGGGTTACAATAGGATCAATGAACTATTGGATGAGTTGCATGGAGTAGTATATTTCTCGAATATTGATCTTTGATTAGGGTACCACCATTAGATTCGAGTCTGAGAGTAGGTTGTGCATAAGACAATCTTTAGGTGCCACTATCGACATTTTGAATTCTTGGTCATGCCATTTTGGTTTACCAATGCACTGACCATCATTTAGCCATGCATGAAGCACATCTTCAACAAGCAATTGAGGAATTTCTTATTGTTATTCTTTGATGACCTCCTCATATAGAACAAAATGTGGGAGGAGCACTTGAGACATCTGGATGAGACATTGGATTATGAAGGAGTAGTCAATTTATGCCAAGTCATAAAAATGTGAGTTTGGGTGACTGAGATCCTTTATTTGGGTCACGTGATTAGTGTGCAAGGGGTGGAGGTACATTGGGAGAAGATACAAGCCATACTGGATTGGTTCAAACCAAGGAACCTTACTGAGTTGCGAGGATTCTTTGGGATTTGCAGCTATTACATGTGGTTAGTTAAGAGATTCTCTTAGTTAGGCGCACCATTGGTAGGCTTGATGAAGAAAGGGGTGTTCAAGTGGACAAAGGAGTTTAAGAGGGCATTTAACAAGCATCAATGAGGTGATGAGCTCATGCCCTGCTTTGGCACTTACTAACTTCAACCAACCCTTCCTATTGGAGTGTGATGCTTCAGGTGAGGGGATAGGAGTTGTGCTGATGCAAAACAAACACCCGATAGCCTTCAAAAGCTTGAAACACAAGGATCCAGAGAAACTCTATTCCATCTACGACAAAGAGATGCTTGCTGTTATGCACGTTTTGACGAAGTTTAGATAGTACTTGGTAGGGGACAAGTTTGTGGTCAAAATAGATCACAATAGCTTACAACACTTCTTGCAGCAAAGGACTTAATAGAAATGGGAAAGTAAGATTGAGTCCTATGATTTTTTATTGAGTATGTAAAGGGCAAATGAATGTTGTGGCTAATTCACTTTCTAGGAAACCAACCGCATGCTCACTTATTGAGATCACAGGATATTGGAAAGCCCAACTTTTGGTAGAATATTCCAAAAACAAGTTTGCTTGTGAGTTGGACAGTCTTATCTAGGATGACAAGTACAAAATGGTGGATGAGGTCATTTTTTATAAAGACATGTTATATTTGGTTCTTGAATCCACACTCAAGGAGAAGATCTTGAAGGTTGCACATGGCACACCACTAGTAGGACACCTAGGGTTCTTCAAAATTCAGAACTTACAGGTAGATGAAATAAAGGTTTTCTTGGAAAGGCCTCAAGGATGATGTGTAGGCGTGCGAGGGAATGCATGATTTGTTAGTAGAAGTTCTAGTGTTCCATGGGGTCGCGTCCCCCAGGGTCGGGTGCACGCACCCCTCGCACCCCTCGCACTCGGGACGGGGAGTCTCTTGGGGGTGCATTTCCCCATGCACCCTTTTTGGGGAGTCTCGAGGAGACGCAGGGGGGTGCGTTTCCCCAGTGTGGGAGTCGCGACTCCCCTAAAAAAAATGCTTCTGGGCGTCCCCCCTAAAAAAATGTGCTTCTGGGTGTCCCCTTTTGAGGGGAGTTGCGCACCCCTTACTTTGTCTAATAAAACCTTGTATTAAAAAAAATTTCATTTGTGTATTAAAAAAATTAAAAAAATATAAAAAGAAACCTTCAAAGTCAAACCTAAAACTAAAACTAAATTATCGACTCAACACCCATTCTTCAACCATTCTCGCTGTCGTGCCTGACCTCACTGCTCCCACCACTGATCGCCGTCGTCGTGCCCGCCGTCGCTGTCGCTTTTAGAGTAGTCGCAGCTGCAGACGTTAGAACAGTCGTAGCCGCAACCGCATATAGCCGTCACAACTTAGAACAGCACGCTGCAGCCGCATACAACAGGCCACAGCCGCCCTCCGCATACAACCCTCCGTAGCTGCCCTTCGCCTATCCGCTTGTCCGCTCGTCTGCCTGTCTGCCCTCCTCTGTCATCCGCCACCGCCACCGCCTGTCGTCCGACCTCCACTGTCGTCCACGATTGCTGCAGCGGAATACTCAACTGTCGCAGCCCCAGGCAGCCGTAGACAACTGCAGTTTGCCCACTTGCTGTCCGCCATCCCTCGGCCAGGTATGTTAAATTTTTAATTAAATTTTTTACTAGTTTCATGTTTTAAAAATTAAATTTTAACTATTATCAACTTATCAGTAGTTTAAGTCTTTGAGACTACATTTTGATTTAAATTTTAAAAACAGAATGTATATGTTGAAATTTTCCATTAAATTAAAATTTTTAAAATTTAATTCTTTTATAAAACCTTTCATGCAGGGTAGGAAAATTAAAAAAATTTTCAAAATAAATTAAAACACAGCAAGCAACAACTGTAAAATGATTGATCAGGACAGCATGAGCAACCACAGTGACACTGACAGTGATAATGAATACACTCCTCAAACAGAAAGTCCATTTGCATCTGCAATTAATGAAACCTATCACCATGGTAGTAGTCCAGCTAATGCTTCACCCACAACTCCATCACCTGGAACCCCATCAAGGGCATTGGCAGAATATGCAAATGGGACATTTAATCCAATCAAACCTCTTTTGTTATATGCTAGCAAAATGGCTGACTCTTCAACCCAACCAAAACCAGGGAAACAAAGAGGTGGGACACGTCGTTGGAAATGCAATGTTTGTGGTCATTCTTGGGTTGGCAATTATAGTCGGATCAAGATGCATCTTTTGGGTGTAGGTGGCAAAGGGGTTAACATATGCACAAAATTAACCATATTGCAAAAATCAGAGCTCTTGAGGATGCAAATGGCAGCAGATGCAAAGGGCACTTTGCAAGTAGAAAATTCATGACCGAAGCTCAGCAAAATGAAAACTTTGATGAAGCCACAAGCTCCAAAAGAAATTTAAAAGATAAGAAAAATATCAATATGCCTCCACCATCTCCTGTTGGGACTAAGGGTTCCTGTTCTTGTGCAGTGGGACCAACTCTTGCAGGGATGTATGGTAAGTTGAAGCGTGATGATACAGATGATGCCATTGGCAAATTTCTTTTTGCCAATGGCATTCCTTTCCATGTTAGTCGTTCTCCTTACTACAAGGTGATGGTCAAGGAAATTGCAGCAGCAAGACCCTCATATGTGCCCCCAGGTGAACATAAGTTGAGGACAGTGATATTAGAAAGGCAAGTGAGCAATATTAATGTGCAAAAGGAAAAACTGAGGCAGACATGGGTGAGGGAAGGTTGTTCTATTGTTATGGATGGGTGGACAGACATTGTTAAACGTCCACTTATCAACATCATAGTTACTTTCCGAGATGGGCCTTTCTTTCTTAGAGCTATTGATTGTTCTGGAAAGCACAAAGATGCAGCGTTCCAATTTGAGCTTCTTCGTGATGCTATAGAGGAGGTTGGCTCTACAAATGTGGTACAGGTTGTGACAGATGCAACAACAGTGTGTAGATCAGCAGGATTGATGATTCAAAGTAAATACAAGCATATTTTCTGGACCCCTTGTTGTGTGCATGCGCTCAATAATGCATTGAAAGACATTGGCAAAATTGATTGGGTATCTAACTTGGTGACAACTGCAAGAAATGTGCAAATGTTTATTTGCAATCACCACACCTCTTTAGCCATGTCCAGGTCTCACGCGAGGAAGGAATTCCTCAAGCCTACTGATACCAGATATGCTAGTTATTTTCTTTTATTAGAGAGGATGTTGGAGGTGCAGTCAGCATTGCAGGCCATGGTTGTGACTCCAGATTGGAACAGATGGGCAGAATCCAAGACAGAGGAAGGGAAGAAAATCAGGATTCAAATATTGGATAATGATTGGTGGACAGATTGTGGTTATTTGGTGTCACTCTTACATCCTGTAGTTGAGGTCATTCACTACATTGACATAGATTCTCCTACTCTTGGAGAAATCTATGAGACTTTTGATCGTATGTTGGATCAAGTAAGGGTGGCCATTCGTGAGAAAGACCCTTCCTTAGAGTTTTATACGACCCAAATTCGACCCTATTTAGCGTAGGTGGGATTGAATGAATACACCTTTGCACATGGCAACATATGCTCTCAACCCAAAATGGTATGTGCCAAGGACTGGTAGAATTCTTCCCATTGAAGATCCTGAGTTTCAAAAGGGATTTCGAGCTGCCATTACAAAGATGTATAGTTCAGAAGAAGGGAAAACAATCAGGAGACAATGGATGCAATTTGCAAGTCTCAATGGTCCCTTCAACAAGCATGATGCAAGGGAAGATCGCAATGATTTAGGCCAGACTGACCCCATTGGTTGGTGGACCATGCATGGGGGTGATGCTCCAGATATCCAACAACTTGCTATTCTCTTATTGTCTCAGATTGCTAGTTCCTTTACAGCAGAGAGGAATTGGTCCACATATAGCTTCATCCACTCTATCAAGAGGAATAGACTTTCCTCTAGGAGAGTAGAGAATCTAGTTGCAGTGCACAGTTCTCTACGTCTTGCACATAGGAAGACACCAGAGTATCGGAAGGGACCGGCAACACGATGGGACGTGGATCCAGAGGATAGTGCACAGATAGATGATGAGGATGGACCAGATGAGCTGCAACATGGTTTGGTTGGAGTTTCGTTGGTTACTCAGGAGAGTGACTCTGACTCAGACACTGACATTCCCATGCAGCAGATGGATGTCGAGGACCAATCATTGAGATTGAGTCCTTGATATTGATTTTATTTTCAGTGCTCATTATCCATTTTTAGTATTTACTTTTCAGTTGATGACCTCAGATTGAAGACTCTTGACTCTTAACTATTTTTGAGTTTGAAACTTATCTATTATGAATCATGATATTATCTACTTCTAGACTTTTACTATTTAGACTTTAGCATGTTCATTGTTTTCAATTTCGATTCTAGAATAGTAGAATGATGAATGATGAAATTAATTTTTAATTTTTAATTTTTTAAATCAGTGTACATTGTAGATTGTAGATTGTAGAATGATGAATGATGAATGATATGGAATCATGGTTCAATGTATTTTGAGATTTCATTATTGAATTTGTTTATTGAATGATCATTGATTATGGATGAATATTAGAATTTAAAAATTAGAATATTGAGTATGTCATATTAGGATGACAAGTACAAAATGGTGGATGAGGTCATTTTTTATAAAGACATGTTATATTTGGTTCTTGAATCCACACTCAAGGAGAAGATCTTGAAGGTTGCACATGGCGCACCACTAGTAGGACACCTAGGGTTCTTCAAAATTCAAGACTTACAGGTAGATGAAATAAATGTTTTCTTGGAAAGGCCTCAAGGATGATGTGTAGGCATGCGAGGGAATGCATGATTTGTTAGTAGAACAAGCCCAAGCATACTCCTATTGTAGGGTTGCTACAACCCTTTCCAATTCCAAAGCAAAAGTGGAAGAGCATATCAATGGACTTCATGACATGTCTACCCAAGGCATATGGCAAGGATTGCATCTACATGATAGATGATAGGTTGGCCAAGTTCGCACATTTCTTTGCGATGTCAACGGATTATAAGGCAATACAAGTAGCATAATTGTTCTTCAAGAAGGTGTGTAGACTCCATGGGCTGCCTAAAACATAATTAGTCATCGATATGGCAGGTTTACGAGTGCATTTTGGCAGGCGCTGTTCAGATTGTGGGCACGAAATTGACCCCCTAATACCAACTATCATCCTCAAACAGTTGGCCAAACAGAGATTGCGAATAAATGGATTGATGGGTATCTGCGTAACTGTGTTAGGACAACATAAAGCATTGATCAAATGGTTACATCTCGGGGAGCACTACTACAACACCACTTCTCATCTATACATTAAGATGATCCCATTCAGGGTATTGTATGGGTATGATGCTCCATTATTTTTCAATTTGGCAATTGTGGATAGCAAGGCTCCAAAAGCCAAAGATTGGATACAAGAGATTCAGGACATCCTTAAGGTCCTCGAGAATCTGCAAACCATAACCAACAAAATATGATTGCGGATAGGCACAAAGTAAAGCACTACTTTGAGGCAGGAGACTTAGCTTTCCTGAGATTGCAGCCATATAGAAAGTCTCCACTCAAGAAAAGTGTTGTAGAGAAACTAAAACCAAGATTTTATGGGCCTTACAAAATAATCAAATGGATTGGTGAAGTAGCATATGAGGAAGAGTTGCCAGAGGGAAGCAAAATCCATAGTGCCTTCCATGTATCATTTGTTAAGAAGGCAGTCAGTCAACATCTTACTACTTTAGTGGAGCTACCCCCTTTGGATGAGGAGGGGTAGTTAGTATTGGTTTCGGAAGCTATCATGGATGTTCGAAAGAGGAGATTGAGGTGCAAAATGATCTCAGAATGTTAGATAGAAGGATTTGCTTGAAGAGGATGCCACGTGGGAAGGAGAGTAGATCATGTAGCACACAAATATGCAATTGTTTGAGGATAAACAATGTTGAGAAGGGGGGTCTGTAATGTCCTCTTCAAATTAATTGCCCAAGGGAGGAAGTAATCACTTATTTAATCTTGTAGGCTATAGTCATTTGTAAAGGGGGAAACCATTATTTGATGTTACTTGGTTATCATTGGATAATGATAGTTAATTTGGGGCAAATGGAGGGAAACTTGTTATCCTCTCAATTAAAATTAGGAGGGAAAAACCCCAAAGAGAATCTATAAAAAGGAGAGAGGAGATTCATTGTGATCATCATAGTTTTGTTATCTTTCTGATCTGAGCTGAAGCTATTGGAGGGTTTAAGACCCCTTTTTTCTGATTTGTTTTGGTGGTGAAATATTCCACCCTAGCCAATCCATCTATCTCTTCTTGCTACAGGACTGAATTTTACCTGGATGATCAACTTTTTGTGGCAGAAAACTATCTTTCTTTGGCAAGTACGGACTGGTATCTTAACTATGTGGCAGCAAGTGATAAGACCTAGTTTTCTGACAGCGCTGATCAGCCAACTTCCTGAGGCCAACAAAGGGTGGAGCTGAGTGTCTTGAGGCTGCGAGGGATGGAAGGAAGGTTGTGGGCTAGGTAGTAAAGAGCACTGGGTTGCTTGAGACTGGTTTAACATACATCGAGTGGGCATAGGACAAATCCGAGATGGCCAGTGGCTCAGAAGACTATGTTCAAGGGTCTAAGACTGCGGCTGGCTGAAAACAAGAATCTATGGGTGAATTTAGGGTGCCAATTGAGACAGCAGGGGTGGATTGATATTTCAGGATAGCAAGCAAGGTCTGCTTGTGTGACCTTGTGGCAACAGGGGATAGCTACAATTCTGTAAGCCTAGACACTACATTAATCAGCTAAATCACCTTATACTGGGATTCGGGATTCGATGGATACGGGATTCGAGAATCGGATTCGGGATACGGTGACCCCCGAAACATGACACTTCCGGGATACGATACATTATATATTATTTTATTAAAAAAACATGTATATATTAATATATTAAAAATTCGAATTTTTTACACAAATTCATACAAATTCATTGATTCAAACATAGATTTAAGATCTTAGATACTCGTACATGATACATTGTTACATCATACAATTGTCAAATTTAAAAAAGATACAAGATTTATCAATGCTCTAATGAGGCTTTCAAGATAATGCCAACCAACACTTGGAATATTAATGCCACTGTGGTACACAAAATGATCAATGCTGTTTCACTAAGTTCGTTGTGCCAATGAACTCTTAGATTTATCACTTAAGTAATCAAGATTTACTAGATTTAGAGAATGAACTTATGTGTGTAAATTTTGAAACAAAATACTTCACCTTAGCAGAAACAATATGTGCCCTTAAACCATAAGTGTGAACAAATAAATGAGGTTCAGAAACGTTTGTGACAGTCATAAACAGTGAGGAATGGTTGGCAGATGTGAGAAGAGAAAAGTTAGTGATGGCAGCCAATCATAGATCAGAAAATAGCCCAAACAGATCACCAATACCAAGGAAGATGAATGTTAAACAGGCTCAGAACTTTTTTTATGATGGTATTCCTGTGCTTAGATCCGGCTGTAAGGAGGGATTCGTACCCGATTCTCCGGATTCAGCCATATCCGTATGGCCGAATCCGGAGAATCGGGTACGAATCCCTCTGTATCGTATCGGATACGTAGGATTCGGGATTCTTGGCCCCTCCCCAACGAATCCGGTTTCTGGAATTTGTAAGTCTGTTATTTATTGATAAATTGGACCTACTTCATAGTGTTTGCTGTTGAAATTAACTGCTGTTTGAGTTCTTTTTTATACTTGTGCAATCAATAAAAGATCATCTCTATTTTATAAACTGAAGAAGCTTTCTAATATTATTATAAAATATAAATATGTTATATGCTTACTGTAACCCTAACGCAGAATTTCAACTCAAGGGTAATCACTACATTAATGTTGATATCCCCGTTGGGAAACTCTGGAATTTTCAAGTCTGTTATTTGTTGATGAATTGAACCTACTTCATAGTGTTAGCTGGTGAAATTAATTGCTGTTTGATTTTTTGTGTATACTTGTACAATCAATAAAAGATCATCACTATTTTATAGACTTAAGAAGCCTTGTAATACTATTTTAATATATAAATCTGTCATATGCTTACTGTAACCCTAACCCAGAATTTCATCCCAAGGGATATTCTCTTTGATAAGGATACCACAGAATTACCTGTTTGGGCTGGATATGTCTTACACTCTGGGTGATATAACTTTATGTATTTTGAGCTTTCTGCATTGACAATGAATCCAAAAGAGATCAATTTAGATTCATTAAAGATAAGCTTCCCTGCAATGTTGCCTCTGCAATATTCTTGCAGTAAGCTGTTTTGCACTGACTGATAAAATAACATAATTCCAAATTTTATGGTTCATCTATTGAACTCTAGGCAAATCCCCTAGCGTGCTTTCTTCTAGGCAATTCATTTGCTAGTCCTTAATGTTACATATGCTCAAGAGTGTTTTGATGTGTATCTTCTTGCTTAGTCTTGAGATAAATTAGTCTGCTAGATGTAAGACATTGGATTTCTTCAGGCCTCTACATTGCCATTAATACCCCTTACCAGTTCCATAATTACTGTTTTGTAGCATAACGTTACTCAAGAGGTAATGAGGCCAAGTGCAAGCTCCAAATTTTCCCCTCGAAGCAATTTGCCAAAAAATGCAAGCACATTGCATTGAATTGGATCAAGGAAAGATTCTTATTTCAGCTTAATTTGTACACATCTACAACAGATGATGGAATTGTTTTAAAAAATAAGAATTTAGTTGGTTGTGGGTTCAGAGTAATCCTTATTAAAATTTGAGTCTGTTGATTCTTGTTCTTAACATACATATCAATTTCACTTTTAACATGTTGGCTACTTTCTATGTGCTTTCAAACATGTAGTGAGATTTCAATGTTCACAAAGTCAACAAGAAAACTGCAACCATCTTATTGCTAGAGATAGCAATTGACACCTTGGTATCACACCAGTAAGATTTCCAATCATGAAAAGGACATGTAGTTTCAAGCAGGTTTGAACCAGTAGGAATGCTCATCATGAAAAGGTCATGTAGCTTCAAGCTGGGTTTGAAATCATAAGCATGGTTGAATAAAATACCCAAAATTTGATCCTTGAATTTCTCGAAGTAGACTCCACAGTAGACATTTTGATAGGTCAATGTTTTAAATCTATCATCATCAGGACATAAGGGTCAAAGGGGAAGAAGGAAGGAAGGAAAGCTATAAATGCAAGATAGAGAGGGGAGGAGAAGTGGAGGAGAAGGGTAGGCCCAAGAATTTCAAAGGATAAAAAAACCCAAAACATAAAAATGAAAACCCTAAACATTTTTAGGTTAAGGATAATTAAGAGGAAAGTTAATGTGATAATTTTTTTATTAATATAATATATAAGTTAATAAATAAAATAAAGGGAGTATAATATATGAAATAATAAAATCATATAAATTAATATATATTATAAATTAAGAATAATATAATAAATATAAATTAATGCATAAGATAATAATATAATAATTATTAATAAATATATAATTTAATATTATAATAAATTATTATTTAAATTAATTAATTAATAATTAGTTGAATTGTTATATTTATATTAATTAATAAGAGGAATATCATAGAGGAGAAAGGTAAGGAGGGGAAGAAGGAAGCTAGAAAATAAGGAGGGGCATAAGACAACGAAGATGAACAAGGAGGCGCATAAGATAACGAAGATGAATAGGGTTAGGAAAAGGAGGAAGAAGAAGAGGAAAGCCAAAAAAGGTAAATAAGTAAGGAGGGAAAGAAGAGGAGAGGGAGCAAGGGAAAAACCAAAGAACACAAGGGAAATTAGGAAGGAAAATAGAGAGATCAGGGTTGAACTAAACTTTGTTACTAGTCTAAACTTATTATTACCCTACTTTCAGAGCATGGAAATTGCTTATGAATTCTTTATAGATTTACAAATATAAAATATCAAGTCGATCTGAATGGTAAGGTTTATGTTAAAATGTGCAACTAGGGCGAAATTCCACTTTGGACAACTCATTTGAAGAAGATTATTATTGGATTGAATTCCTCCTTCCGAGAGGACCAAAATCAACCTAAAGATCACTAAATTTGGACAAGGAGAAATATGTTTTTGAAGCCAAGGCCACACGTGCAATTTGTCAAGGTCGGCTTGGGGTCAAGTTGGACAAATTGACCCTCCTCCAAGGCATATAAATAGAAGAGACCTCCATCCTCATTTGATACATTCATCACACAACATATTCTTCTATCTCCTTCATAGATTGGGTCGTACAGATTGCAGGGAAACCTTTCTTCTTCACTCGTGCGAGATTTTTGTAGGCATCTTTGACTGTTTGGGTTGACTTTCTGTAGCATGACCGTTGGACCTTGTTTGACCAAGTTTCCTTCATTTGGGCACCAAAAATTCGATCTTGGAAGGCCGAGTTGTTGGGCACAAAAATTGAGGAAATCTGGGCACTTTGACCAATGCTGACTTTAGGGTTATCTGTTGTTTTGACCACAGAAAATTAGAATATACTCTCTTTTGACCGAGTTTGACTAGACTTTGGAGCACTGTTTTTGGTTGAATTTGACCAGCAAGGAAGGCCAAGTTTGACTTCCCTTGACCAAGCTCAGGGAGGACTCTTTTATTGATGTGTTGACCATTGTTGAATTTCTGGTTAGGGAAGTTTGACTGCTATTGAAAAAGTGCAAAAATTGCAGATTTGACTTGGTTGTTTGTTTGGCATTTGGACAGTGGTATTGGATCATTAAATTGACAAGTCAATTTTGACTTTTACTTTGTATTATTGTACTCCCTCTCTTTGTTGAACATTTGATATTTATAATAAGCAGAATTGATCAACGGTTTTCCCCATCTTGGGGTTTTCCCCTGGCTTGAGCGAAATTATTTTGTTCTCTTGCCTTGTCTTGTCTTTTGCAGTTATTGTTTATGTTCTATCTACAATTAGTATCAATGTGAATTAATAGTTTATGTGATTGCTATTGGAATTTAAGTGGAAATGATCATTGGGCTAATAAATGGACATTGAAGTAATTGTTGCAAGCATAGAACATACCATTGTTATCTAAAATTAACATGGTATCAGAGCCAAGTGAGGACATACCCAAGAAAGCGAAAATCAATCATTAAGATATCTGTTGGACAAAGATTATTGGACAAGTCTCTGTGGCCTCTACACCTTACTTCAAGTCCAAGGACAAGCTCAATGACAAATCTAACTATCATGCATGGAAGATGACTTGGACCTGACTTTGGAGGAGCATGGAGTATTGGACTATGTGCAAGGAAAAGTGGTGGAGCCTCCTTCAACTGCACATGCACGTGCTGATGTGAAAAAAAAGTTGAAGGATATCAACATGGATAAAGGGGAGTCTATCCAATCTTACTTCATGAGAATAACTCAAATCAAGAATGACCTAATATCTATTGGAGAAGTTATTGTTGACAAGGAGCTTACTCTCATTGCTCTTGGAGGTCTTTCAAGACCATGGGATATCTTTGTCACCACCACTCTCAACAATGTGAAGATGCCTGGTTTTGATGAATTATTGGCTAGATGCACTCAAGAAGAAACAAGGATGATGGAGAGAGACAAATCCAAAAATGGAAATGGACCCACTGCTTTCTCTGCACATGCTAAGAGGAAGAATGATGCCGGTCAAAGGAAACAGGGTTAAGGATATAAAAAGGGGTTCAAAGGAAAAGCAAAGGAAGATGCTACAATTGCAACAAGCTCGACCACTATGCTAGAGAGTGTCCTCACAAGAAAAATCCTTCAAGGGATGAAAATAACAATAATAACAATTTCAAAAGCAATTGCAATCAAAGGAACGACAAGTATAGCAACAAAGGAAAAAGGAACGCACCCGCTTCTTGAGAAGGAAATAGTCGACCTCCTAAGAGGACAAGAAATGCCAGGTATGATGAAAGTAATGTTGTAGAAGAACAAGATGATTTCTATCTTATTTATGTTGTATCTACTACCTCTCCTACAGATACTTTGGATCATTGGTTTATTGATAGTGGAGCCTCAAGGCACTTCACTGGATACAAGGAGGCCCTTTCAAATTTATTTGAAAATAAAACTAATCTAAAGATTATACTCGGAGCCTACCGCGTGAAAGGGATGAACTGTCACTCCACACTTGAATTATGGTAAAAAAATACATCTACAGGAAGTGTTGTATGTGCCGATTTGAAGAAGAACCTGGTGTCTATTTCTGCGATGGAAGATAAAGGATTCAAGGTAGAATTCATTGATGGAAAGGTACATATTTGGTACATAAACCCTAAGATGATTTACTCTTGGATTTAGGGTTGACGGTCTCTATCAAGTTGGTGGAAGTCCGTTGGGAGCTTTGGCAAGTGATACTTCTCTTTAATGTGAGCTATGACACTAAAGGTTTTCCCACTTACAATACAAAGCCTTACTTGGGGTAAGGAAGATGGTCACAATCATGCCCAAGTTTAACATGAACCATGAAGGAGTCTATCAGGGATGTTCAACTTGGAAACATATAAAGGGATCATTCCCTTCTAGTAAAAGCAAGACAACTAATATTCTTCAATTGGTCCATTTTGACTTGTTTGGTATCTTGCCCGTAACTTCATTGGGAGGATACTTATACCATGCAATATTTGTGGATGACTTCTCACACAAAATATGGATTTATTTCTTAAAGAAGCAAGATGAAGTGTTTTAGTGGTTTCATTATTTCAAGGCTTTGGTGGAGAATCAAACAAGGAATAAGATCAAGACGTTGAGGACTGACAATGGAACCGAATATGAATCCAATAAATTCAATGAATTTTGCAAAGAGGCTGGAATTAAGAGGGAGACAACTGTTCCATACACTCCAAAGCATAATGGTGTTGCTAAAAGAAAGAATCAAAGGATTATGGAAGCTCAGAATAGAATCCCTCATCAAGCCTTGGCTTTCAAGACACCCGAGGAAGTTTTCACTCATAAGAAACTTGTGTTTCTCATTTTAGAATCTTTGGTTGTCTTGTATATTTTCATGTGCCTAAAGAGAAAAGGAATAAGTTGGAAGCTTTTGGAAAGAAATGTATATACGTTGGTTACAATGAAAATTCAAAGGCATATAGAATTTATGTATGTGGTCAAAGAGATGTGGAAGTAAGCAAAGATGTTGCCTTTGATGAAGACACTACCCTCGGGAAAGCCAAAGATCTCCTTATCTCAAGGAATGACGATGATGATGCTGCCAAAAACACAAAGAACCTTTGATGGATGTGCCTATGCTCGATGGATCCTCTTGATCCACCTCCTGGTGATATACACTTCAAGACGCTGAAAAGCATACCGCTCTAAGAGGGACATTTCATGAAAGTAAGAAGCTAAATAAGTATCAAGGGTACTTGGCTACCATGAGTACTATTATTCACGATGAACCTTTCTTTTCTAAGAAGCCTTTAAACACCAAGTATGGAAAGATGCGATGAATGCAAAATATGAATCATTCATGAAAAATGATGTATGGGAAGGGGTGCCTAGACCCAAGGACAAGTTTGTGATCACTTTTAAATGTATCTACGAGATCAAATATGGAGCTGATGGAAGTGCTAGAAAGTACAAGGCAAGGTTCGTAGCTTGTGGATTCCCTCAAAAGGAAGGAGTGGACTATGACGAAATGTTTGCTTCGGTTGCTCGATATACCACTATTTGATTTATAATTTCTCTTACCGCCAATCAAGGATGGAACCTACATCAAATGGATGTCAATAATGCTTTCTTGCATAGCTCACCTAAGGAGGAAGTCTACTTGGAACAACTGCCAGGGTTTGAAGTACAAGATTGAAGGCCACATAAATGTAGGTTGAATAAATCCCTCTATGGGTTAAAGCAAGCCTCTAGGGCTTGGTATGAGAGGATTGATAACTATCTTATGATGTTAGGATTTACCAGGAGCTATGCTGATCCAAACCTATACTTTAAGGTTGAAAAGGACATGCCACTTATTTTGGTCCTTTATGTTGATGATCTCTTTATGACCGGTGCAAACCCTCTCATTTATCAATGAAAGAGGGAGTTGACTTTCGAATTTGAGATGGACGATCTAGGACTGATGCATTATTTTCTAGGCTTGGAGGTCTAGCAAAAGGCATGTGAGACTTTCCTTTCTCAAGGAAAATGCATTGTGAAGCTATTATAAAGATGTGGGATGGTGGAATGCAAGTCTGTGTCTACTCCGATGGAACTAAACTTCAAGAAACTATGTGGAAGTGTTGTTGGTCCCGAATTGGAAAATCCTTCTGAATACAAACATACTTGTGGGGGCCCTTATGCTCTTGGTAAAATCCTGACTAGACACATTATTCGCTGTAAATACGAGTCAATTTATGGTTGAGCCTCATCACATACATTGGGTTGCTGCTAAGAATCTCTTAAGATATCTCTGTGGCACTATCAACGATGGATTGGGATACACTGCTGAGATTTTAAGGCTACATGGATATTTTGATGCTGACCGGGCTAGCAGTGTGGTGGATAGAAAGAGCACGTTAGGATGTTGCTTCTCTTTGGTATATGCTTCAATTTATTGGATGAACAGGAAGCGGAAATTGATTGCTCTAAGCATCGCCAAGGCCGAATATATTGCAGTGAGTATGGCCTGCTGTGAAGCTATTTGGTTGAGGAAGCTCTTCAATGAACTATTTGAGCATGTGTTGTATACCACCATTATCTACTGCAACAATCAGAGTGGGATTCACCTTTCAGAGAATCTTGTGTTCTACGACTGCTCCAAGCATATTGATATCATGTACTACTTTATCTGGGATATGGTACAACGGGGAGTAATAAGGCTCCAACAAATCAAGATTCATGAACATGTTGTTGACATCCTCACGAAGCCCTTGGGGAAGGTCAAGTTCTTAGCCTTCCCAAAGCTACTTGGAGTCGTGGAAGGACCTTCCCATGAGGGTCTTGCTTGAGTTGGACATTGAGCTCTGGGAGCTCTTGGGGGCCTGGGGTACTTCTTGGAGGTATGTGCTACCATAGGGTGAGAGGTTCACCTTCCCATATAGGTACACTATGTACAAGGTGAGTGGTTTACCTTCATCTATAGGTGCGTTGTGTATAAGGTGAGTGGTTCACCTTCTCCTATAGGTACGTTGTATAGGGTCAGTGGTTCACCTTCTGTTGTGATACCCCATTATGGCATATGAGAACATAGGGCGAGTGGTTCACATTTCCCTGTGGTTGATGATATATGCATAGGATGAGTGGTTCACCTTCTCCTGCGGATGCCCCAACATACATCCTACTCTTGCAGTCTGGGACTCTTGGGAAGCACCTCTCATTTGGCCAATGAATTGGGAAAAATGGTTAGGTACCATAACACTACATATGGATGTATTGTGCACTGTCGTACTTTCTATGTCTAGGATGCATGGTGTTCAACAACTTGATCACTGAGGATCAAGTCTAATTGGGTTTCTACCCCTGGTTATGTGGCTGACTTTTGTCAGTGGAGAGTGGTAAGGTCTTGTGACTCACTCTCGATTGATCCTTCTTATTATCTATATCAATCTTCAACAAAGATGAGATGAGATGTAGAGATAGTACATGATGATCAAGATGGCATGATGATGGATGGATTGGTAGATAGAATTCTCCCTAGTTGAGAGATTGCTAAAATGTGCAACTAGGGCCAAGTTCCACTTTGGACAACTCATTTGGACAATCTCGCTGCAACCTCTATGTCGTATATCATCCTGTTGGTGCTTCGCTTCCATTCTACTCTCTAGTTTCCCCTTAGTCCATCAAAGGGAAACACAGAGAGACTCCATGAGGGCTGCCACCTATCACTGATTCAAGTCGCTTCTGCTAAAATGAACACAGGCTGATCCATTCTAATCTTTTAGGTTGGCCAATACATGAGCTATCCAAATTTCCAATCTAGTAGTCCACTAGTCCATCAATGTACTGCACATTATGCTCATCAAATTCATCTAAACTAAAGTTGTCAAGCTCCCTTTATGACTGCTTGTCAAGGGCTACTTTGGGCTACCAACACGCTGCCCTCCACCATTCCTATGGAACCAAATCCCTCCACTGTAAGATCTGCTCCTAGTTAGGGTTTCTTAACACGCAAGACAACCTAACACATGGTTCCCATAGGCTGTAATAATTTTGTCCACACAAGGAAAACCTTCCACCTAGCATCAAATCAACATGAGATAATCAACCAACCATACCTTGATTGGTCTTTGAATGGGTGTAGATTGCTGTTAATGAGGCTGCCTGGTTAGGGCATCCAAGAACCACCGATCAATCCACTTTTATACCCTCATTTTTCCTCCTACAACTGCGGCATAGTCCCTTCTTGTTGATGTTGCCGAACACTGAGATGTAGGGCTTAATTCATGCGACTATTACAGAAAACAACACTCTGTTCACTAAGGAATAAAACTCGATTTCCTATGCAGACTCCTGTACCCAACTACAACCCTAATCAGAGATTACAATGCCACAAACTTACCTTTACACAACCTATAATTGTCCCTTTAGGCTTCAACCTACTTCTATCCTTACTCAGCCCCTTGAAAAGCGCAATTTCAGACCCAAACGACTCTCCTTGTTCAACTTCGACCTCCTTTCTGAACTTCGGCTACCTCAGATAATTATCTCCTATGATTTGATGCACATGGGATGATGAAATGAACTCACACATGTGCCTAATTTATATCCTTCACATTTGGCTCCGACGAATTCTTGAGGAGGGCTTGTCTAGCTGTCATAAGGTCTCCAACTACTAGGCCGACCTTAACCAAGTCCACACAATATCTTCAAAAATTCATATCTCATCTTCTAGAACTTAGATTTTGACGATTTTCATTGCGTTGGATTATCCTCTCCATCCTCTATCATCTCCATCCATCACATGTAGAAAATGCCTCATGGTTTTGGCCCAACTCCTTTAGGTACAAAACCCCAACCTTGGGTTCCAAGCCCACAAATGACTTTTGTGGTGCTCTAACCTCCAAACCTTGAACCCTAGGGCTTGGAGTACCTCCCAAGATACTAAAAAATCCACAAGATTTAGGGCAAGAAGTTAATGGTCATGTTGGCGGTAGGAGTTTCAATGCTTTGCCTACATTATTTTTGTACCTCATAAGGCTAAGTGAGAGAGCGGGAATTGACCCTGTTTCTTATAGCCCTATCTAATTTCTATCAATGTATTCTACAAATTTACAAGCATTTACAAAAAAAATATAAACTTTAAATTGGTGTTGTACAAAATAAATGCTTTACAATTGCGAGAATAGAATAAAATTCATTATGTTTGCAGGAAAATAGTGACAATTATAGGCATATTTTAAATAAACACCAATAGTCTAGAAATAATGTGCATGTCAAAAATGTGGCATATGGGAGCCAACAATTAGGTAACATACTCTAAGAATCTGCTCAATTTATTAAAAAATGTTTCTTTAAAAAGATAAAGAGACATGCCAAATAAAAAGAGGCCAAAAGACTAATTTTATTAATCAAAGTGAGTATACAACTATCTTTTAAAGTTTTTGTGAAAACTTGGACCAGAACTAAGTTTGGAAGGCAAAGATGTTAAATGTCCATACTAAGGCAACTGGGTTCCATGAAAGAAGCAAAAGGAATGAGAGTTTCCTGACTTGGACCCTTTTGATAAGATTGTCACCGTCAAAACTCTTAAAGGAACAAGAACTGATGAGATTAACTCCTTCCTTATTAGTCCTCAATATATTTCTCTCTTCGCTTTCCCCCCACCTTTTCTTCAAATTTCTCTCTTGGTTACAATGTAACTACCTTAATTTCTTTTAATTGATTTAATCAATTGTTTTCTTTTAGTTTCTGGAGAAAATGGTTATTTGAAGGAAATTATATATTTTTAATTGTATTTAAGAGTATGTAGGGCCCCACTAGGATCATATCCACAACACATCATTGGACATCACCTTGTGACCCCCTCAAATATCTCATAAAAATGCTAGCATTGTGTAAATGCAATGCAATGTCATCAATTGTAATTTACTATATCAAATATTCCACACACACACACACACACACAGACATAAAAAAACATAATAGGAATTCATAAAAAATGACAATCATAGTACCATCCTTGTGTCTCCCACATGTCCATAAAGCATCATAATAAAAAATAAATATTGATGTCATCATGTAAGTTTATTTCCTTGTTTGAAAAGTAAATAAACAAGGTTAAATCATATTCCCCATCACGGAAATTTTGTATCCTTGCTTGAAATGAAAACTTTTCTCTTTTCATCAATCCCAATCCCAGTTCCTTCATCTATTTCAAGATGCAAATCAGAAATTATGTCTCTTTTCCCCTCATCATCAGTCTTGGAAGTGCTAGTGCAAGAATGGATTGAAGTGGTATGGGTGGAAGAGAAAACCGACATAGGGATCATAGGATTTTTCTTTTATGTGTCTGCATAGGGGAAATCTGAGGTTCTCACAGATGAAAGTGTTCAACTTGAGAAATGACATATGGAACCTGAGGGTTAAAAATAGGTGGGGGGATGTCATGATGAAAAGTAGAGGGTCAAGTAGCAATTCCAGAGGCTAGTCTAGTAGGGTTGGGCTCCCATCTATCATGGTATTAGTGTTGTTGTTGCGGAGGAGGATGAGGCTCAAGTATCTTCATGATTTTTGGGTGTGGTTGTGGAGAATTATGAGATACAAGAGGAGTAGGAGGATGTCCTCTTAGAGATAAGTGGTTGATTTGGGTTAGTTGATTAAACTCATCTGAATCTGCATAAAAATGAATAGAGAATATAATTCTTTTTCTTCTATTTTCATGCCAAGTCATATTAGCTCTTTTGCCTTGCTTCTTGTGGTTCCCTTGGCAACCTCTGTTAAAGAAAATCGTATATGTAGAAATAAAAAATTAGTTGTTACACCATTTTTTGGTCATCTAACCTATTACCATTAGATGAACCTAAGTACACCATGTAAGACCAATTTTACCCTAAGTAAAATTGCTTTCACCATGTGCAATAACTTGTTTGTTTATATTTCCTGGTCATATTTAACCCAAAACAAGGAAATTAATTAAATAAATCCTTATTTATTTAATTATTTCCTAAGAATAAGTTATTTAAATCGTTATTTAAATAATATTCTTAGTTAAATTTGACTAAATCACATATAAATAATTAAATAAACCATTATTTATTTAACTATATTACCCTCATTTCCCCTAAATAATAAATAAATCATTTATTTATTTTTTATTTATAAATAAAGGAATTGACTCAAGTCAAAAACCCTTTTCTCTCCAACAAATATAATAAAATATTCCTAAAGGGTGATTCTAGAATTTGATTAATAATATTTTATTCATGCACCAAGTTCTAGAACACCCCAATATTTTGTTATAAATAGAAGGGTTTTCCCCATTCATTAGTCACCTCCATTGCGTTAAATCACTCTGGATCTACTCTTGGTCACCATTTTCATTTTTACTTTGTGAGCTCCCATTGAGTTCTATGTTTGTCTGGGTTTTCCACATCAACAAGAGAGAGGAATTTTAGATCTGAAACACTGAGGACTTTCAAGAACCCATCCCGTTGAGGAGAACTAGAAAACACCTTTCTTGTTTTCCTCTCAGGTGCCCCCTTTTAATATAATATAAAAATTCTTTCAAATACATTGTTCTCGTCTTATCTATTGGATGCATGGAGCCATATTTTACTTTATCTGCTTAATGTCTTTCAGATCTGTATTTGCGCAGCATTATTTGGATCACCTAACTTCAGATTTATAGATATTTTGCAGCCATAATTGATGTTAGGGCTATTTGTTATGCGTAGCTAAAGTGATCTTTTACGACGAAAGATTCATACTAACAATTGGCGACTCCACACGGGTTTTCTTTTGCGACCGCTGTCGTTTTATATATTCTTGCATATCCAGCTGTTTCAGACCCTAGGGTTTCTCTTCAGTTTTTTGTTTTTCCTATTTTTATGGTTTTTTTTCACCTCTAAAACCCTCAAACATTCACATTTTTAACTCCCGTGTGTTTTTGGCCCTATTGCGCAGGTGACAGACATCAGTCGCAGCTGAGACGACAAATTTTTCTGAAATCTGTCGCCGAGAGAGCCAGATCTGCAGGTCGCACTTATCGGCCCAAAAAGTGCGACCTGGCCTTGAGGTCGCACTTTTCTGCCCCAAATCTGCGACCTGGACTGCAAACAGGTCAGAACCTGCAACCTGCCCTTTTTTCTACAATCTTCTAGCTCTTTTTCTGGGTTTCACTGAAGCTTCTGTCAGGGTTTTCCAACCTCTATCTCTGCTCGTTTAGACCTGTTTCTTATCTCTTTCACCCACCTAAGTGGGAATCTTGCCCCTTAGGGCTCTAGTACCCTCCACTTTTTGTGGGCGAGTTTTTTTTGTTTCAGACGTTTGAATTTCCAGAGTTTCAGCCTTGTTTCTTCCGGATCTGACACCTCATTTTCAGATCCATCGCGATTAGCTCTTATCCCTTCCAAACCACCTCATATAGTTTTGTTTGGGTTCATTTCTAGGTCCGCCTCCTTGCCCCTTCTACTTTTAGCTGATCCCCTCCCTTTTAGCAACAACCTTGCTCTGCGTCATTGTTGTTCTCTGCACCTATTTTCAGCAGATTTCTCCTTTAGATCCCTGTCCCTCCCGACCTTAGATCTATTGGCCTCTTTTTAGCGTGCTTTGCTTAGATTTTTCCCTCTTATAGACTAGTTTTGAGAGACCCGCCTTATTGGGTTATATTGATGCATTGGTAACTGTTACTTTTCTGTTCTTTTAGGCTTATTTATTGCAGATTCATTTTCAGTTACGCAGCACACTTTTTTTTTACTCTCAAAACGTTTGGGTTTAATCAATTAAAATTAACGCACGCCACACACTGACCCTAAGTGAAGAAGAGCCTGGTTAACACCGCCTGGCAAAGACTTTAAATTCAATTGACACTGCACCTCTCTACCCTTGTTTCGACATTGACCTCACTTGATTTTTCACCTCCCTGCCCTTGTCGGTCTTTCTTCTTCCCGTCATCATTGCGCCTCCAAGGCGTTTGTCTCGGAGACTTCTTGGCCTTCACCCTCAGTTTCCGGTTGGTTGACTTCCTCCTTCCCGTCGTCATCGAGTAAGTCCTCCCCCGAGTCCACACTCCGACTCTTCCTCTGATTGTTCGGGTTCTCCCCCTACCCCTGGTTCTCCCCCTCTTACCTTCATCATGTCTAGTTCAGGACCTAGCCCTAACCCCAGTTCTACTGCTGGGTCAATTTCCAGTGGAACCACTACGGGACCTACCTCGACTGCCCCGTTGCTCCCTTATATGGCCGGCCTCAGTCTACTCGACTTCAATCAGCGAATTAACGATCCTATTCGCCACGATGTCAATTGGCCTGCTATGCCAACCAAGCTCCCCTCCGACATTCCCAAGTTCGAAGGCCTTCCTAGTGAAGATCTCTCCAACCATATCCGATCTTTCCACATATGGTGTTCCTCCAACTCCATCACCGATGACTCCATCCGTCTTCGTTTGTTCCAACGCACGCTTACCGGCGAAGCTTCTAAATGGTATGTTGACCAAGCCACCTCTTCCCATACCACCTTTGTGACCATTGCCCAAGCCTTCTTATCCTATTTCCAGCTTCCTCTCCGATACGACACTGATACTGAACTACTGACTTCTTTTCATCAATCCTCTTCGACTTGCCTTTCCGCTCATGTCCAGGAATGGCGACGAAGACAAAGCTTGTGCCGCGCTCCCCCCTTTGAAGATCGAGTTTACATGGACTGGTTCCTTCGTTCTCTCTTACCCCCCATTGGCAAAGATGTCGCATCCCATTTTCCCCAAACCGAAGAAGCCGCCCTCCAAATAGCCTTGAAGTATGACCTTATCTATGCTCAATCTGGTTATGTTTATACCGTCCTTCCTGACCTCCCCAAGCCCGGTGGCCCTAATGCCTCGGGGGCATCTCACTCTGCCGACGGTATCATTGGAGCCCTGTCCCATACCTCTGTTCAACTTCTTCCGGGCTATGGTTTCCCCCCAGGAGGGGCCAGCCCCTCCGGTACTTTTCCCCCTCCCGGTAGCATGTATCCAAGATACGGCATGCCTCCTTCTTTTGCCTACACTCCTGCTTACCTCAATGTTACCCATCCTACCCCTTATCCATACCCACAGCCTGGTGTCCCAGCTCCTCCAGCATTTGGACCTCCCACTCCCTTGCCTCCTCTACCCCCGCAGCCGCACTTACTACCCCCTCCAGGGCAAGTATTTGCACAACAGGGGGCAGCGAATCTCCTTCCTTCTCAAAGAAAGAGGAGAGGCAATCAACCCGCTTCTGGTAATCGTGGATCCAATCCTTCAAGCCTTGACTCTACTGCCAACCAGCCACAGGGCTAGTCAGTGACCTCAACCCCGTCTGCCGCACTCTGCTCCTAGCCCTTCGCCTCAGCTGACTCAACCTCTCCCGCCTGGTCCTTCCCCTCCCCCTCGCACTTAGGAACCTCCCTACCCTCCTGAGTCGGTTCCCTCAGGTCTCCACCATTTGGGAGCTGTCCCTCCTGGCCACTACTCCGCTGGTCAGATACCTTTCCTTGGTCCCCCCCCAGGAGTCTATTCGGTTCCTGTCATGGCCACCCTTTCCCTCCCTAATTTAACCTTGGGAATACCAGTATGGTATCTTACTCCTCCACCCGAGACCCCACCAGGCCACCCAAAACCATACATCCCTGTGACACCAGTGCAACAGATTCTTGTCACTCCTTCCACCGCTACTGTGCCCCTAGCCCCTCTGCAAGACCATCCTCATGCTGGGACAGCTACGGGCAAGAAACGAAAAACTTGCAATGGGGCATCCAAAGACAAGGCCACCGCACCCGACCCTACCCCCCCTCCACCCGCCAAACCTTGTGCATTGTGTGATGGTGTCGGTCATGCCACCCATACCTGTCTTGAGTTGCCCTGTATCCAACCCATGGTCAAAGTTGCGTTCCCTGAATCGACGGCCCTTGAAACGTCTTTTTCTTCCCCATCTGCCACCAAGAACCCAAAGACTCTTCGTACCAACAAACCCTGTGCTCTGTGTGGTGTCCATGGCCATTATTCTCACCATTGTCCTCACCTCACGCATTACCGAGCCTCTTTAGAGGTCATTCGCGAGTACGAAGTTGAACAAAATCAATCCGCCTCTCCCATCCTTGCTCAATATGCGTCAAGTTTACTAGAGGATCCCCCTGCGACCATTGACATCCCTCCCCTTGATGTTGAGATGTCAGAATCTGCTGCTCCCCTCCTGTACCTATCATCATCTGCCCATCCCTCGGAGTACATCCCCTCTGAATCCACTCCGTCTGTTTCGCTTGATCCCTCTTCAGCAACATTCTTGGGCTCTTCATGCTTTGACCATCTGTTGACTTGCTCTTCTGTCATTTCCCCTGATGACCCATATGTGCGCCTTTCTTCCCAGACTGATGATTTTGGTAGCTTTGCAGCCTCCTGTGGTTTTCTCCACCTTTCCCTCTCTTCCCATAATCCCGATGATACCATCCGTATCTATGATGTACTTCGCAACATGAGTTCCCGCTCCTCCTTCCATTTCTTGTCTCGTGATACTATTCCGTCGGCCCTCTCGTTCACACATTATATTGGTTATGCGGATGGAGCAAGTCGCTATTCCCGAAATCTTGCCTCAGCCGCCTGGGCCATCTTTACCCCCTTGCATACCCTCGTTCTTGCAAATGGGGTCTGCATTGGTAACGCCACCAATAATCAGGCCGAATATGATGCAGTCTGTGGTCTCCTAGCTGATGCCCTCTCCCATCACATCCTCCATCTACACGTTCATCTAGATTCACTACTTATTGTCTTACAACTTAATGGTGTATATCGTGTGCATAACCCTATCCTATTTAGACAATATTTACGAGTGAAACTTTTGATACGTGAATTTAGATTCATTACATTCAACCACATACCTAGCAGTCAAAATCACTACGTAGATCAAATCGCAAATCATGTTCTAGACTGGCATTTATCACACACAAAACAATAACATTTAACACCATCAACAAAATGCATATAAATCATATATATCATATAACATGTATTTTTAGAGTCCATCTACTCGGAAACATATTGCATGCCCATAGCATGTTACAAAAACAACACTACAAAAATGGGCGGCACCACTTGCCCCTACATAGACACTGGGGGGCACCACCTGCCCTACATCTAATCACTCTTTGGAGGATCCTAAGCCAACGGCTCTGCTCCCGCATCTCGTAGATCACGCACAGTTTGACCGGCCATCGCCATGCGTCGCATGATACCTCGCCATTCCGAGGGTAGCCCAATACATAACTCTATGTACTGGTCATCTAAATCCTGCCACCCACGCTCCGACACACCAGTCAGCAGCCCCTCACATCTACGATGGATGTCCTCCAACAGAGCGGCCATATCCTCGTTCTGTGCAGTCCTTGACCCACTTGCACCTGTAGCTCCTGCTGCTGCAGGTCGTCCCATATATCCGGCCGGTTTTACCGGAGCTGTATCTGCATTCCAAAAAATATAAGGATTAGTACCATGAATACTAGTCACAAACTCTAAAATGCACATAACAGATTAGTTACTTGTCACTTACCATCGGGCCCCCATACTCGACCAGGTGGAAGCGGCAAGTCCAAATCTCCCCAATAGCTCATCCCACTATAGGGATAGTCGTCTATGTACAATGGCATCTGATCCCAGTGGGCGAAGAAATCTAGTTGGAACACCCGTCCGACCGCCCCTCCCCCTCCTCTACACAACAGTCGTCCCCACCGACGCATCCGGGGCTCTCTCGAACCCCCATCAGGAACTGTATACGAGGTCGTAAGGTCGGGATCTTCTCGAAGAAGAAAGAGCACAATACCGTCCCATAGGCACAATCATGATTCACTTGCCGCTTACATAGCGACAACTGTCGTTTCACCGACACCAACATCATCTGGGCCCACCCATAGTAGGTCCCACCTAACACACTCTCTACAATCATAATCTGCCCTCCAGTGATGTGATGGAACGCCTGGTTGCCCAAGATCCGCAACACTTCTGCGGCCACTGCCCGGGTCTCCAACCTCTCTAGATCCCCAATGGATATCCGAGTCCCTTTGACTCGGACACCCGGTCGACAATGTCGCTCAACAAACTTCATAATGTTACGCCCCCGTGGTAACACTGGCTGTGTATTTCCCACCATCCCTAATGGTGGGAGACCAGTCAAGAAATACAGATCCTGGACCGTCAGCTCGATCATGTGCCCCTACACTATAAACGTCTCATGATCTGGATCCCAATAACTAATAATCCGGGCCAACAAGGGCTCCCCAACCCTCATCAAAGGGTTCTCCAAAAATTTCAGATACCCAAACCTAGCCAGTGCACGACGGACACCCTGATCCGCTTGGATTTCCGTTCGTAATGTACCTAGGTCTCTCTCTCTCCACTTGATCCGTAAATCTGCCATATCTGCACAAAACCATCATCTTTGTCAGTCTACAGATCAATAAAGTTGCATTAACTCACACCAAAACTGAATCTCATCCCATAACAGCACTGAAACCACCTCCATCTAGCAGGTCGCACTTTTTGGCACAATCCTGGGCCAGGTCGCACTTTTCAGGCCCAAACCTGCATCCCAGGTCGCATTTTTTGCCCCAAAAAGTGTGACCCGGCCGTGAGGCTGAAGTAGGGGCAGTTACTGGGATTTCAGACCCTAATCTGAACTTTGAATCCATCAAAAACAAAGAGTAAGATTAGACCTCTTACCTGCAACTGACAAATCACGATTCCAATGGTCGGTTTGTCCGCTACGATCGCCGCAAGATTTAGGGCCTTCTCTCCTCTCCACAGTCACCACAGCTACACAAGAAAATGAATGATTTTGGAGGGAAAATGCCTTATTAGAAGAAAAACCCCTGTTTTTTTCTTTCGCCCGCTGCGACCAAACCATAGCCCCGTTTGACACACCGTCTGCATAGTTGGAAAGCTCTCACCGAGCACTCAAATGGGTATCTGTTAGTTTTTTATGTTTTGATACTTCACCAGGACACATTTTGTCCATGAAGGGTCTCTTCATCTCTTCTCAAAATCGAATCTCTTCACTTACAACACTTGTACTTAGGGCACCACTTTGCCTTCTTACTTGTACTGTGTGGCATCTCCATCGAGTCACCCTTGTTTAGAGCATCCGAGTTGAGTCCTCATCCGTCATGGAAGTCTATCTCCTATCCCTTTGCATCTCGACATCGCCCTTCATCCTTCATCATTCGGTTTCCCTCTCGTGTTGCACATTATGGCCTTCAGTACCTTCGTCACCTATCCCCCTTGATATTGTGTTAGCTACTGCTAAACCATTCACGCCCTTTATGCTATAACAAGGGAAGTCGTCCAACCGCTCCTCCGTATCCATCATTCTATCACCATCATTACTGTCTATCTGTTCGTCGCTCTACTATTTTCTCACGTGCCTTAGTTGGAGATCCCTTATTGCCTCACCTATGGCGGACCTACTTCTGTCGACATCAGCCCATTTACTCTAGAAGCCAGGTCTAGGGGGCAGTGTACCTTGGTTCGAGCTCTTTTCAGCCTGATCGTGATCTATACACTTGATGGTTTAGTGATGCAGCAGCAGCTATTGGTGATATCCGGGTATGTGTGAGATGTCTCAACCCTCATGAGGGGGTGGCCCTGCAAGTAGCCCCCCACATGCCCGGATGACTTCTTCATTTCAGCGCTTGCTCCATCTCTTCTTATTTGCTGATATCGGCCTCAGCGGCTTGCAGCGCCTCTTCGATTGGCATGTAGTAGTTCGATTTCGCGAGCCCTTCCCTGTGTGTAGGGGGCATTTCGGTGTATTTGTATCTCATATACTAAAATATTATTGTATAAGTCCTGATGGTTATTCCAGGCATGGCATGTATGTGGGATTCATCATTCTCGTTATCTGGCTCATGTTTAGGCCAACACATGTTTCACTATTGCGTTCCGTGGTTTCCCGGGCGCCTTATTGTTTGTACTAGTGTCTCGGCGGGCATAGGTATGCCTCCCCTGCCGCCTTTAGCACAGGTACCACTTCATAAACTAGAGACTTGTTGCACCTGTAAGTCTCGTCTCCTCAGGGTCTAGTCCTTTAGCACTTTAAGACTACCTTACATTCCTCTCTCACTTTCCTCTTGCTATCTAGTGATTGAGTTCTTACAACATACTTCAGTCATACGATTTGCTCCTAACACTCGTACGTTGGGGGGCAATCTGTTACACCATTTTTTGGTCATCTAACCTATTACCATTAGATGAACCTAAGTACACCATGTAAGACCAATTTTACCCTAAGTAAAATTGCTTTCACCATGTGCAATAAATTGTTTGTTTATATTTCTTGGTCATATTTAACCCAAAACAAGGAAATTAATTAAATAAATCCTTATTTATTTAATTATTTCCTAAGAATAAGTTATTTAATTCGTTATTTAAATAATATTCTTAGTTAAATTTGACTAAATCACATATAAATAATTAAATAAACCATTATTTATTTAATTATATTACCCTCATTTCCCTTAAATAATAAATAAATCATTTATTTATTTGTTATTTATAAATAAAGGAATTGACCCAAGTCAAAAACCCTTTTCCCTCCAACAAATATAATAAAATATTCCTAAAAGGTGATTCTAGAATTTGATTAATAATATTTTATTCATGCACCAAGTTCTAGAACACCCCAATATTTTGTTATAAATAGAAGGGTTTCCCCCATTCATTAGTCACCTCCATTGCATTAGATCACTCTGGATCTACTCTTGGTCACCATTTTCATTTTTACTTTGTGAGCTCCCATTGAGTTCTATGTTTGTCTGGGCTTTCCACATCAACAAGAGAGAGGAATTTTAGATCTGAAACACTGAGGACTTTCAAGAACCCATCCCATTGAGGAAAACTGGAAAACACCTTTCTTGTTTTTCTCTCACGTGCCCCCTTTTAATATAATATAAAAATTCTTTCAAATACATTGTTCTCGTCTTATCTATTGGATGCATGGAGCCATATTTTACTTTATCTGCGTAATGTCTTTCAGATCTGTATTTGCGCAGCATTATTTGCATCACCTAACTTCATATTTATAGATATTTTGTAGCCATAATTGATGTTAGGGCTATTTGTTATGCGTAGCTAAAGTGATCTTTTACGACGAAAGATTCATACTAGCATTAGTCATGACAACATACATCTCATTCACATGATAACTAAACAAATTAAACAATTATTTGCACAACGTTGCTTAATGCAATAGTTCAGGTACTTGTAAACACCATATGGTCACTGAAGAGAAAGGAAGGGAAGTGAAATAATATATTATATTCATGCATGTTAGGGCATATAGGTTCTCTGGCTATTACTTGCATGGAGAGCACAACTGCCACGTGAACTGAATGAAATTGTGTATAGATAACTGAAAAAAATTCTGGAACGTTCAAGCCACTGCAATCCATATATACATGTTGAAACTCAGAGAATAAAATATTATTGTTACAAGAGGAGAAAAATATCGTATGTTCCCTAGAAGGAAAAAACATTGCCATGTATGAAACATGACTTGGTGCTCTTCTGTTTTGATATGAAAACTGCAAGAAGACTGAAAGAGCGAAGGGTGTATACATATGGGCTTGAGGGCTATTAGTATTATTTTTTAAAGGAAAAGCTTTTCTGAGGTGTATCGAAAAATGGTCATTAATAAGATGTTGCGACCAACAACCACAACTAGGCGGAAATGATAAACATAACACACACACACACATATTTTAATATCAACTCTGTGTGTGACAACATGAAAATCCTAAGCGGAATTTAGCATGGGAATTGTCAATGAAACAAATATTATTTTAAAAAGAACACACACGACATATGTCGACCATGAGGATTATTGATATCAACGTGTTACCCAAATAACAATATTTTTTTTTAATGTATGCATGACTGAGTAAGCCCTGCAAGTTTAAGTAACTTTACTACCCCCTGTGAAATAACTCCTATAACAATAATAACGGGGGTTGAAACGATAACATTTTCATAAATATCATAGCAACTAGAGGATATAATGAGGCCAAAATGACTAGCATTATTTTTCAAAATAAATTCTTTAGTAGGATAACATGAAAACCCTGAATTATAGCAGCAGAGTCATAAATGAGACAAATATTGTTTGTGAAGAAAATGCTCGACATATGTCGGTCGTGAGGCATTTCCAGTGGCAACATGAAAATTCTAGATGGAATATGGCATGATTCGTAAGGGAAATGGGTATGATTTGTAGATAGAACGCATGGCATAAGCCAACCACAACAATGTAGGCACATAATACAAATTTCCTCCCTTCAATACATGCATGGTTGAGTGAGGCCAACAAAAATGAGTGGGTTTTTAAGTTAAGTGTTGGTGTCAATGCGAGTCGTGGGTCTATATAAGTCATTGGGATTAGCCCAGGTTAGTTGGAAAGAAAGACGCGCATGCCTCATTGATAGAAAATATTTGCATGCAATGGCGAGAAGCTCATAATGGTGGCTAGAATTTGAATAGGGGATTGATAAAATTAGTTGCAATGGGTGTGATGGTTTAACAACTCAGAGGGGTTATGGAGTTGCTGCATGTAGTTCTTTCTCAAACATGAAAGACCCTGCATGTTACTAGTGTGTAGCTCATGTGTATTGTTCCTCTTTAATAAACATCATGCACGTAAACTATGAGTGAAACATAAATAAAATAAGCACAGGAGATGTGAAATGGAGAGAAATTTGAGCTAATTGAGGGGATTGACTCAAACTTATACACCAACAAAGACATAGAATTAACCATTCAATGAGCTAGCTACATAGTGAAAATTCACTTCAATAGAGACAACTGATTTATATTAGTCAAGGAATTGTTATTGCGCACTCCATCGCCAGCCAAATGGTCTCGCAACCGCTTTCTTTGTGAACTAGGGTTTGTATCAGAGCTGGAGGGTGAGGTGAGTGAGCAAAGAACGGAATGAAAGCTTGCTGAGTGGAGAGTGAATGAAAATGGAAGGTTGGCAGTCGGCTTTGATGGCTTACCACCCGCGGTACATGGGAGAAGCATATCAAGGCATGCCTCGGGATGGGAATTATTCATTGTAACCATTTTAATCCATCACCGAGGTGTGTCACAACTAATGGTTCTATTAATGCGTTATGATGTAATGCCACCAAAATGATATCAATGCCACTAAACCATATAATGAGCCACCCAAATGTTGTATTGTTCCATCGAATGTGCTATGGAGATCGACTTTATTATTTATGCCCTTAAACATAATAACCTTCCATTGAGTATGTTAAGAGATAGGCCATAGTGTTTCATTTGTTTGTGCCTCAAACTTTGCAATATATTCATTATGTCCCATGAATGTGTATAAGACATAAATCAAGTCCGTGTGTGTGTGTCTATAAAGCAAGGGTACTCGAAACCAAGGGTGGGGTTCTTGTACCTGTACCTGATTCACGTATCTAAGCACTAGAAACTCATTCGAGTTCTTCTCAAAAGCACCCTTCCGAACCCGATACTCTAAAAATAAAAGATGGGTTCTTTCTGTGTGACGGGTACTCGATACCCTGTAAAAGGGTATGTGATTCCTCGGTTTTCAAATGGACAAAGTGTCTTTGGTTCACATGATTCTTTAGATGACAGGTGCAAGAAGAAGGATACTATTGATTGGTAGTGGATTCATGGTGTTGATGCTCTTGAGTTGCAACAATTTGCGATACGATTACTCAGACAGGTAGCTAGTTTTTCATATTTTTCATGTATTAAATTATTAATTAATTAATAATTTAATTTGCATACTTAGAAGTTAACATTGCCTTCTCCTAACAATTTTGAAAATTTTCATTAATGGTTTTCCAGATGGTTTTCCAGGTTATTACAGATGTTTTTTTCATCGGTGCGCTAATCAAGATTTAACGCACTGGTGTGTACCTGTGGACGGTGCCCCGGGGCGGTCTAAGGAGAATGCACCAGGTCGTTAAGGTATAAAACAACACCGGGCGTAGTGTTGGTGATACAACGCAAGGGGAAGTTATAATTGGTCTTGGGAATTGAGTGGTGCCCATAGGTCGTATCAATGCACCAGTGCGTATACTTATAGAAACGCACCAGTGCGTATACTTATAGAAACGCACCAGTGCGTCCCTTCATACAAATGCACCAAGCTTTATAATTGTTATCGGTATTCGTGCGGTGCAAATATGTCATACAAATACATCGGTGCATATAGACTCTTAAACACCCCGGTGCGTAGTATCACACAAATGCACAGAGATTTATATTTGGTATTGGTATTCGTGCGGTGCCCATAGGTCGTCTAAATGCACCGGTGCGTATAGACACAAAAACGCCCCGGTGCATAGTATCACACAAACGCACTGAGATTTATAATTTGTATCTGTATTTGTGCGGTGCTAATAGGTTGTAAAAAAACACCGGTGTGTAGATAGACATAAATGCACGAAAGAGCCGTACAACACAAACGCCTCGATATTTTTAACTAGTTTTGGTATTTGTGCGGTGCCCATAGGTCGTAAAAACGCACCGGGGCGCTTAAGAATACAAGCGCACCGGTGTAAGTATACACACACCGGTTTTCATTTTGTATTTTTTAGAAACATCGACCTGTGATAGTGCAATTATTGTGATTGTTTTAAATTCATTATTCATCTAAAGTCATCTAAAGTCAACACATCTTATAACAATATTCATATTAATTAATTTTTTATTAATGCATTTGAATGTGATGTTTGGATTAATTTGTTATACCATATCAAAATTATTGTGGTTTTTTAAAATTCATTATTCATCAAAATTCGACACATATATCTTATAACAATATTCATATGAATTAAATTTTTATTAGTGAATTTGAGAATGACAATGGAGAACGCAATAGCGACAATAGAGAATGCAATAGAATAAATTAAAACATTTTTTATTATATATATATATATATGAATAAGACATTCTTTGTCATACAAAATGGGACAGTTATTGGTATCCCTTTATCTTTCAATTGGGACACTATGTCCATTACATTAAAGAAAATGTCTGATTTCATATACATTTTTCAAAAAATACAATGCCTTGATTTTATATCCAAACATAGTGATCATCATTCTTCGCTTGAACTGCTGTCACTGCTAGAACTACTTCCATGACTTGGGTTATTTTCAGAAATGTTTTGTTCACGGTGTTGATTGTTTTCTTCTTCTTCACCTTCCATCTAGAAACATAAAAATAAACTGTAATGAGTATATATACATTGGTGAGAATAATCAAAATTGCAATATTAAATAATATGCATCAATGTAAATCGAAAAGAGATGACGTACCAATGCAACAATTGACTCATAAACTATACATATTCTTTCAAAACCATGTAACATGCCATCTTTCAAGATTTGATCTATTGGCGCAGTGCCATACTTTGTTTCCTGCAAGTTATATACCCCATAACAAATCATATATTTAATATAAAAGATTTATTTTTTCTATTAATTATAGACGAAGCTAAGTAAAACAAGATCAATAGATGCTTACAAATTCCACAATTAAGTTTAACTAATAAATAATACATATTAGTTAAACTTACATATAGTTCAAAAATAATTTTTTTGTAAAAAATTTACAAAGAATGTCTTTTTTTTTTTTCTTGATGTGTTATTAGTATTTTTGTTACTTGATCCCTTGTCACTAATTTCTTTATCAATCTCAAACCTGTACCATATCATTCAATAATATATTTATAAATAAATTGTCAACTTTTCAAGTAAAAAAAAAAACTCAAAAAACAGGTGCACCATTCATGGTTTACGCACTGACTCCAGTGCGTGTCTCTTTTCCAAACGCACTGCCATAACAGTATAATAGAGTGTACGATGCTCTATGTCAACAAGGAGCACCAGTGTGTTACATTTTTGTCAATGACCGCACCGGTTAACCATGATAAAATAATAAAAATTGTCTAGTGCTAGTTTTTTAGCAGAAATCGATGTCATATTTTACATATGGCGCACTAATTAAAAAAAAATATTTTTTTATCACATTACATTTTGCGGTGCGCTTGTAAAATAAAGAGCCCCGGTGCACTACGTATTCCAGGCGTACCGATAAAAAAATCTGTTTTTTTTTTTTTTAAATTCATGCCAGGGCCCACATGGATTGGAATTCGACTATGCTAATCGTCCCATCAGTTGGATGTCTTAGGTCTATATTTAATAATACAAACCCTATAAATCTAAATTGAAAAGCCCTAATTCTGAAATCACAGAAAGAGGAAGAAGAAAAGGGAGAAACAAAAAGAATGTAAGGTTTGTATCTTTTGAAAGTTTTTGTTTTTGTTTTGTATTTTTTTCGAAACATAATGTTCGCGGTGCGCCATAATGAAATAGCGCACCGGCTGCATATTTTACAAATGGCGCACTGAAAAAATATTTTTTTTTCTAATTTTTTACCACAGTACTTGTGCAGTGCGTTGGGAGAACAAAGCGCATCAGTGCGGTATTCCGCACAGGGCGCATCAAAAAAAAATTTTTAATGTTTTTTTTTTTAATTTTTAATTTTTTTATTTACGCAAGGGCTGACATGGATTAGGATCAGATTATGCAGGTCCTCCCGTTGGTTGGATGTCTTAGGCTTACATTTAGAAATACAAACCCTATAAATATAAATTGAAAAGTTCTAATTCTGAAATCACAGAAAGTGGGAGAAGAAATGGCAGAAACAAAAATAATGCAGGGTTTGTTTCTAAAATGGTTTTTTTCTTCAAAACAACACGTTTGTGGTGCGTCATAATGAAATAGCGCATCAGTGCCATATGTTACATATGAGGTACTGATAAAAACATTTTTTATTTTTTTATTTTTTTATCACTGTACTTTCGCGGTGTGCTGCTATAGTGCGCTATGTTACGTAGGATGCACTGACGAAAAAAAAGTTTGTATTTTTTTAAGATTGACGCAAGGGCCGACATATACCTTTGGCATGGGAGATGTCAAGGAGAAGGGAAACCATATGTCAAATATTATTTATGATAGATCATCGGCGCTGCCACTATGGAAGATTGATCCATATTGTAAATCCCAGTTGTTGGTGGATTATTAAAAGAATCTTTTCACATGCATGATACTTGATGACCAGCTACATGAAGAGGGCTATTCAGTCCAATATGAAGTCATCTATTATCATGGTAGGATATTCTTATCTAGAGCCTCCAAGCTCAAGGAGAAGTTGCTACAAAGGGCCTGGGATCCAACTATGTAGGTCCTCCTGTTGGTTGGATGTCTTAGGCTTATATTTAGCAATACAAATCCTATAAATATAAATTGAAAAGCCCTAATTCTGAAATCACAGAAAGTGGGAGAAGAAAAAGCAGAAACAAAAAAAATATAGGGTTTGTTTCTAAAATGATTTTTTTTACAAAACAACACGTTTGCGGTGCGCCATAATATAATAGTGCACTGGTGCCATATGTTACATATGACACACTGATAAAAACATTTTTTTATTTTTTTTCACTGTACTTTCACGGTGCGCTTCTATAATAGAGTGCACCAGTGCACTTTATTACGCAGGGCGCACCAACAAAAAAAATCTGTATTTTTTTAAGATTGATGCAAGAACCAACATGGATTGGGATCCAAATATGCAAGTCGTCTCGTGGGTTGGATGTCTTATGACTATACAAACCCTATAAATCTAAATTGAAAAGAAAGAAGGAGAAGAAATGGCAGAAACAAAAAGAATCTAGGGTTTTGTTTGTAAAAATGGATTTCTTTTTTATTTTTGTTTCTAAAAAATGCAGAGAAAAAAAAAAGAAAAAGAAAGAAGATTTGATTTTGTTATTTTACTTCATATAAAAAAAAAAAAGCAATAGACTTAGATTTTTTTTATTTTATTACATAAAAAATACTGCAGAAAAAATACAAAAAAACAATAAACTTACTCACATCGTTTGAAATTCTATGGTATAGGGTTTGAATAACCAGAGGTTTGGAATTCTAATTGTATGAATACTTTTGTTCAAACGTATTTCCCTGCTCCACAGTGCTCTCATGCTCTGTTTGCTCCAGGTATCTATCCTGCAAATCTCTGGCTGAAATTTTTTGCAAAATAGTGAAATAATGAAAAGTGTTTATTATTTAAAGAAATGTTTTATGAAATTAGATTTTCAAAAATATTTACCATACATTTTTCAATTTACCGCTTTTTTTTTTCACTTAAAGAAAATAGGGTTGCGCTTTTTTTATTTGCGGTTATTCGTTTACCGGTGCATCCTTTAATTTAACCACACCGGTGCGTCTTTTTATAAAATGGCACCGGTGCGCAAAATAAAAAACTCACCGGTGCGATTATCTGTACATTATGCATAGGAATGACATTAAAGTTTGTGCACCAAAATTTATTGTTGTTTTGCTCAAATGCAGGGAGAAAATATCATATATTATATGGAATAGACAATTCTTCAAAATCCAGCTCGTTCCATAATATTTCTCAAAGTCCATCGCGAAGTTCTCCCTATCCATGTGGAGACGTAATATTTACTTCAGATTTGTTTTATTTTTTCACTATCTAATTGAATTTACATATGTTTTTTATCATGTAGTCAATCATGCACAACTTAATTAAATTTATAATGTATACAAATTTGCAAGTTCATGTAGATTCAGCATCAAGTTCAGATGCACAAAATATTCAAACTGCTCCAAAACGTCGGAAGTTCTTATCAGGAGCTGCATACCGCAAGGCACATTTGGTAGATGAAACTGGAAAGTCACTTCACCCTGCCAATTGTAACAATATTGCATCTTATAGCCACAATCCCAGGACAATGATGGTAATTATAATTATAATTATTTGGTATATATATTGATTAATATGTAATTTTTTTTTTCATAGGAAAAAATTCGTAATCTTTCATTAATATTGAAAAAATACATGTTACATTTTATTGAGTATATTGTCTAGTATGGTGCAAAATATAATACTGTCCTCATGAAACACAGAGGCATTACATATATCGGTGCATGATGTGATGCTCTATCTGCTGTAAGTTTGGTGCATAACTTACATATCAAAATAAAACATAATAGATACAAAAAATTAAGATAAATAGTTGCCGATATTTTCTATCATAGGTAATCATATCAAAAAATAATAAATCTCCCATGAGTGGTACTGTCAAAATTGTAGTCATGGATCAACTGCACCCATATTCTGGAGGTCATCAGTGAACGGTATGTGAAAATATCTATACACTTGTGCGCATCATGTTCAGTGATGAACCATCTGCCCCATTCTAGCTCCGTGGCTTCTTTGGATAATTTGTCTGCCACTTTGTTCCTTTGACTGTAAATATGAGTGAAAGATATAGTGTCAAATTGAGTTTTGAGGTGGAGTACTTCCCGCAGTAATGCAGTAAGTGTGTGTGTGTAACACTGTGCAAGAGAGTTGAACCAATTAATAACAACAAGTGAATCTCCAAATATCTGAATGATGTTGCAGTTTTTTTCACGTGCAAATAGGAGGAGTCGAAGGCATAGTAACTCAGCGAAATTGTTTGAACCCGAGCCTAATCCCATTTTGAGCTGATAATAATGCTGGTTTGATCAATATAGTACAGCACCCGCCCCCGCCCCCCCACACCCATGATGGTTAGCCGTGCTATCAAAATACACCCATGGTCGATTATGGTCTATGATCTCGGGGGTGATATGCTTCACAGGAGTGTGTGGGTCATCGTCTAGTATCAGGCTGTAGGTAGCAGTGATAGAGGAACAAATGCTCTCCCTGTTCACATGATGGTTCTCAAATATATGCCTGTTGCGGTTAGTCCATATACCCCATGCAACGAGTAATGGAAGGCTTCACAGCTTCATAGTGTTTGCAGTCAACTGCCACCAAGTAGTCCAGGCTTCTGTGATTGTAATTCCCCGCCAGATGTAGGGACATCCATGCCCATGAGTAACCAAATTCCATATAAGCTAAATAGCAGAGCAATTCAGTAATAGGTGCTGGGCATTTTCCTCATGGGCAAGACAGAAACAACACCTTGAGGGTCCATGAATGGCTCGTCTATGAAGGTTTTCCATGGTGGGCATGCAATTGTGTAGCATGCACCATAACAGAAGTCTGTTCTTGTGCGGTGCCTTCAATTTCCAGATCGATTGCCACCACCAAAGTTTCTCTTGTGGCTTCTTGAGTTGGCAAAGTGTCGTGTAGCCAATTTTTGGTGAGTATATGCCTTTAGGTGAGATAGCCCAGATCAGCTAGTCTTCTTGATCAGTAATTCAGATATGTGATGCTTGGAGGGCTCTAATATATTTAGCCCAGTCCAGATATCCAGCCCAAGGAATACCCAGTTCTTGAGCTGACAACCATTTCTGAGAATTCCAATTGGTTCGAGCCTGGTCAGATACCTGCGCTAGATGGCGATAGCCCGTGTTTTCCAATAGCTCGATGATCCAATTAGGTAGTTTGTAGTTTTCACCACTGCCTGACCACGAGTCAGTGCCCACACAAACTGATAAACCTAATTCAATATGCCATGTGAGCCCTTTTTGAATGAGGTGAGAGGCCTTAGTGATGGCCTTCCAGATAATAGAGGATCTGGGACAGGGTAGAATGTTGTCGCAGATCCAATCAAGAGAGTTTCTAGGAGAAATGTATTTAGCGGTGGTAACATCCTTCCAAAGAATTTGTCCAGAGATTAGGTGCCAACACATTTTCGCCGCCAGCGTAGTAGAAAATAGGTGAAGATCCTTTATACCCCAACCACCCCACTGTTTCGGCCTGCTGATTCGATCCCAAGCAATCCAAGCAAAAGTACAGTCCTTTTTCGGATTTCTCCACAAGAAATTTCTGCAAATTTTTTGAATACGGATTGTGACACCTTTTGGGAGCCAAGCAAGAGACATCCAGTATACTGGAATGGCCTCAAGTACAGATTTAATTAATACCAAACGACCAGCTCTGGAGAGCCATCGATGGTGCCAGAGGTTGATGCAGTGAGCCACTTTGGAAATCAACCAGTTCCAATCTTTAATTTGATAATCGTTTGGCTTTAAATGGAATCCCAGATATTTCAGTCCATCCCAAATATTATTGTGCACATAAGAAAAAGGAGTAGATGCAATGCCCTGTTCCTATGTAGAAAATCTTGTCATGATAATGGTGGATTTGTTGTTATTAGGAACCATTCTCATTGCTCTGCAGAAGCTTTGAAGAATTCGTTCAAATTGTATTGAGTCCTGAAAGGAGCCATCCAGGAAAATAAGTACATCATCCACAAATAATAGGGGAGTCAAATGCATAATCTCATTAATGTGTAGGCCATGAAACTCCCCTGCCTCCTTTGCCTTTTTGATAAGTACCGAGAGACCCTCCATAACAAGTACAAATAGCAGGGGAGAAAGAGGACACCCTTGCCTCAAACCCCTCCACGCATGAAAAAAGTCTGATGCAGTGCCATTCAGGAGAATGCTGAATTATGCATGGCTGATACACCCCATAATCCAGTCAATGAAAGGAGGGGGAAAACTAGTTTGGATAAGAATGAGATGGAGAAAATTCTAATTGACCTGATCGAAAGCCTTTGCAAGATCTATTTTTAGGATGGTGCACCTGAGGTTTTTGGATTTGATAGAATGTAGGGCCTCTTGAGCTATGCTAATGGCTTCATGAATCTGCCTGTGATGGAGAAAAGAAAATTGTTCTTTGGCAATGTGAGAAGATAAGATGGGCTTGATGTGATTTGCAATGATTTTGGAGGTAATCTTGTAGATACAGTTGCATAGAGAAATAAGTATGTAGTCATGAAAAGTGGTAGGGTGATCAATCTTGGGGATGAGCGCAATAAATGTAGAATTGAAGCCGTCATAGACCCTGCCAAGTTTGTGACGATCCTCGATGGTAATGAGGAGATCCCGACCTAGTAACTTGAAAAAATGGAGGTAGAATTCAATAGGCCATCCATCTGGTCCAGGACTTTTATCTTTTTTGAACCATTTGAGTACTCCTTCAATCTCACCCATGGTGACCGGTGCATTGAGTACCTCCTCCTGTTCTTAATCCACATACCTGTTAAAGGATTTGGCGATGTTCATGATCTCCGGCAAATTGAAATGGAGTGGGGCTCTGTATTTTTTGGAAAAGTGCTGAATGCCCATATCCAGGAGTTGTGGGTGAGTTTGAGCCACAAATCCATTATGATCCGATAGTTCCCAAATGGTGTTGTTGTTTCGTCGTCCATTTGCATGTTGTTGAAAGAATTTAGTGTTCTCATCACCTGCTTGAAGCCATATAGCTCGGCTTCGTAGTCTCCAATCCTCTTCTTTTTTATGAAGGAGCTTAGTTCTTGTGGCTTCCAAGGAGATGAGATTCTCCTTGGTATCAGCAGAGTGATACCCCAGTAGATCAGAATCATTTAGTTGAGAAATCTCCAGTTCAATCCTTCTCAAATCCTCTTCCTCCAGCCTTTTTTTTCCTTTGCCCATTGATTGTCATGGCCTTGATCCGATTGAGGTTATCGTTTATGACTTGAGCAGGTTCACGGTCTGGCTGTTGATAACAATTTTGCCACTCCTGTACCACCAGGTTGTGGTATTCCGGATCTTGGAGCCATCTTGAGTTGAATTTGAGGGGTGGGTGTGCTCTCAATGGGCTAACCCCAAATTCCAAATAAACAGGTGAGTGATCCGATATACCACTCTTTCCAACCCATTACCTAGTTTTATTCAGTAGTAGATGTAATTGATGTTTAATGAGGAATCGATCAGCCTGCGAGCCAAAGCCGCATCACTAGATCGTCTATTCCTCCAGGTGGGTTGTAGCTTTGGCATATGAAAGTCGATAAGTTCTGTCAATTCCAAGTGAGAGATGAAGTAATCAGCAAGCGGGTCCGGGACAACATGAGTAACCCAAGATTCTGAAATGCCCAACGAGAAATTAAGGTCTCCTCCCATGATAATATGAGGGTCATTTAGAAGCGAGCAACACAGCATAGAATGCCAGAACAATTCTCTATTTGCGCAAGGCCCATAAACATTGGTCAAAGTAATAGGGAAATCCATATCCCAAAAATTGATCTCCATACCAATAACGCCATCTCTACCCCAACAATTGTTTAACCGGGTAGTCTTATTATTTATGCCCAGTGCATAGCGACAGGATCTACCCCGAGCATCCAAAGTTACGAATGTCTAGTTAGGTAGAATTGAGTCAAGAATGGTGTTAATAGATGTGCCATTCCCCAGAGTCTCTTGGAGGAAGAGTGCATCAACGGGTGTTTTAGATAGTAGATCCTTTAGAGCCAATCTTTTAACGGGGTTGGCTAGTCCCCTGCAATTGAAAGTTAGACAAATCATGGGGGTACCCCGCCCTTGGGTTTTCTTGCTCTAAGAACCCTAATGATGGAGGATTGGGTGCCAGCTTCAACCTAAAAATTTTCCCTTTTAATAGCCTTAGCCATCTTCGAAGGTCTGCCTCGTGTTTTTGTTGAGATGCTACTCTGACCCAAGCCAATGCCGAGCGCAGATAATGGGATTGAATGGGAGATAGATCTAAGGAAGTATGGGTGCCCCAAAGTGGATGAGTCAGTACTATGAGAGGAGGTGCGACTAGGCTGTTCTGCAAAGGTATGGGGGATGGTGGGCATAATGGATGGAGGAGTCGTGGCAATGGAGCAACTAAGTGAGGGATACATATACTCAGATTGGTGTGTGGTAGTAGATGAAATAGGAGTAAATAATAAATTCAGGGAGACAGGGGAAAGAGAGGTACCCAGTACCGTGGTAGAGCGGAGCTGAGGAGAAGGAGTCGTCAAGACATGAGTTCTGGCTTGTGTAACCGGCCAGATAGGAAATAGTGGCTCGGTCTACACCTCCGCAACACAATGTGGCACCTCCTCAGGCTGCAAACTGTGGCAGGTAATAGGGTTCGTCTGTGTAACAACATTAGAAGTCTTCTTGCGACTCGGCATAGCAGCTCCCATAAGTGAGAAATATTTAAAAAGATGCCCCACCTCATGGCATCTTCTACATCTGAACGAGACTCTCTCATAGTCCAACACTTTTTTCCACACCATGCCCTCAAAAAACATTTTATAGTTATCATGCAATCCATCCCGAGTGTCTAAAAAAATTAGAATGTGAGCCACAACCCTATTTCCAGTGACAAGATAGGATTTATCATGATCCAGGTAGTGACCAAAATCCTCCCCAATATTCCGTAGGGCTGTATCATTCCAGAACTAAATAGGTAAACCAGGGAGGTGCATCCAGATTGGTCTAGCCCCCGCATTTTCTTTGTTCGGATCAAAAAGTGGAAACCATCTCTTCAGGAGAACCGAGTGCATTTCTATGTGCCAATACTGGTTGAGAACCCAGTACACTTGGGTCGGTAGTGTAAAGGTGAGGGAAAACCATCCCCTGGTAAGTAGTGAGACATCTGGGAGCAACTCCAGAATCCCACCCAAATCTCCTCTATCCAGAGCTTGAGTCAAGTAGTTGTATATTTTCGTCCACGGACTTTCCCAACAAGCATTGTGGCCGCAGTTCTTTCTAGGTCGTCCATGCCTCTGTCTCGTCCAAAATTTGAATTCCTGCTATATTTTTTCTTGTTCGTAGTGTGCTTCTTCCCCTTGTGTGTATTACCGACCGGGTCAGGTTCGTCGAATCCCTCTGAATCGAACAATGGTAGTAATGATTCTGCTACGTGAGCGTCCTCAGGGATGTTTACAAATACTCTGGATGCTGATACCGGTATATCCCCAGCATCAGAAGAGGGAGGCGCGATGTCACCAAAGGTTTGAGTCGCGGCTCCAATATAAGTCAAAACCTCCTCCTCATAGGGTGCCGAAGTCACTAAATCAACCACTGTGATGTTAGGAGCATCCGACGACTGAAACCCCCATAAAATGTTGACCGTAGGCGATGAAGCTGCGAAGTTTAAAGGATCCAAACCCTCTCCAAAAGATAAAGAGCAGCTCGCCGAGGTGACCGGATGGGTCCGTAAAGGTTCTGGATCTTCCAGCGTAGGGACCATGTCAATCATATTCGCAACCACCTCCTTATCCTTTAGCCCCCATATGTTCATGCCCTCCAAAGGGTCGTCAGTATAGTCGACCTCCTCCTCGTATGCGCTCATACTGACAGTAGCAGGTAATAGTAGTTGTGGTAGCAGGTATGTGGAGTCCCCAGGAGAAACCAGCAACAAAGATTCAAACCCCACCGAATGGGCCCTCCCAAGACTGAGCAAGGGACCCGTGCTCCTTCAGTAAATAACTCAGTCCACAGTGTTCTCTGGTAGCCACATCCACAAGGTGCACAGTATTAAAAAAGCATTGAACCCGTGAAAAGAGTCAGTTAGACCGTTGTCGGTATACAGCACAGAGCCGCGGGAAAATCAATAGGAGAAAACTGCCAGTGAAAATAATAGTTTACATCCAATGAGTGCTCAGACCACTACCAAGCCCGAGGGTGCATTTGATAGTAAGCTTATCCGTTCGATGTTGTCCAAACAACCTGCGAGAACTAGAGATAAACCTCCACCGCCATAGCTAGGGTTTCCCTAGGGCTCTCTCTATTCCTTCAATCTCAACACATGCCTAGATGGATCAGCTAGTGTTGTTCATAATAAATATTTAATTATTTCAACGTCAAACCAATTTATAGTCGTGCAATATTGTCAACGTGGTTACTAATTGATATCATATATTTTGTACTAATCATTTTCAATTTTATTTTTATTTTTAATTATTAGGATTCTAGTGATGTTGAACGACCTACCTACCATCTTCCATTGCACCCCACAACAATGTCAAATCGAGAGAAGACTGAATTAAGAGAAAAAAATCAGATAAGAACGATACCAAGAATGGTTGAATCAACCACTGATTCAATTCCCACTACGTCCAGATTCACCAATTAGGAATGACTACAGCAATAGTATTTCTTCACAAGCTGGCAATGGAGGCAATCAAATAGAGGTCGGTATGGATGATTACTTAAGGGATACGACTACCATGGAAACAATGTTGTTAGATGCATTCCAAAATGATGATCAGCGAGGGGATGATGCTCATATCGCTGACACCTTTTTTGAAAGCCTTAAATTTGCTTCCACCACCCCTCTCTTTAGACCTGGCGGTCAGTCAAAGTCTACCCAGTTGGGGACAATAATGTTACTGTACAACTTGAAAGCAAATTTTGGCTTGTCGAATGCATGTTTCTCGGAACTTTTGAGGTAAGTTACCATAAAGTGCTCCCCTTATATAAATTTGAAATATAATCAGTACACTGCAATGAACATTATAAATGTTAAATTTTATGAACGTTAATAATTATATCGACATTAATGTATAGTTAATGTTAATATATTTTTCCATGATCACCAACTATAGGTTATTCAAAGATAAGGTTCTTCCGAGTGATAATGTCTTGCCCAGTAGCTGCGAAGAGGCAAATAAATTGTTGAAAATTTTGGGTGTTGAGTACATATCATATCATGCATGTCCACATGATTGTATTCTATATAAAGGAGAATATGCAGACAAAGAGATGTGTCCAAAATGTGGGCATAACAGGTATGATAAATCAAAGAGATGTGTCCAAAATATGGGCATAACAGGTATGATAAATCAAAAAAGAAGGGTAAATCACGTACTGGTCCTCCTTTTAAGATATTGAGGCACATGCCTATAATTCGAAGGATTCAAAGGCTCTTTCATTGCAAAGAATTAGCTATGTTGCAGGGATGGCATGCCTCACACAGAAGTGAGTTGGGAGTTATGCGAATCCCAACTGATTCAATATCCATGAAGCACATAGAGGATACATGGCCCGAAAATTTCAAGAATGAAGTACAAAGTCTACGACTCAACATAGCCATGGATGGCGTCAACCCATATTCCCTCCAAAACACCAACTATTCTGTTTAGCCTGTAGTAGTGATCAATAACAATATCCCCCCATGGTTGTCCGTGAAGAATGAACATCTTATGTTGGCTCTCATAGTCCCTCGTAGAAGACAAGTGAAGAATATGGATGTCTACTTACAACCACTGGTAGATGAATTGAAATAATTATGGGATGGGATAAATGTATATGATGTATCAAGACCCATCACAGTAGAGAGGAGTTTTACGTTGTATGGCATATGTGCTTACACGACACATGATTATCCAGGCTTAGGAATTTGCTCTGGTAAATTACATGTTTAATCTATTGATTTGTTTATATATAATGTAACAATATTCTTTCACATATTAGTTATTTAATTCGTTGTAATAATATTTGTTCTGATCTTCATGATATTCTTTAATGTGCCATGCATATTAATTAATTTATACAAATATAATCTCGCAGGTCTTGTAACAAAAGGGTATTTTGGATGTAAATGTTGTGGACCTTCTCTGAAATCTAGATGGTCCAAGGACCTACGAAAGCCAGTGTATGATTGCTCCAGGATATTCCTACTAGAACAACACCCTTATAGAAGAGCAACATCCTCTTTTAATGGTAAATGAGAGAGAAACTAAAGGCCTCTAATAATGACACCAGCTGAATGGCTTAGAGCATATGAGAGAGAGAAGGAGAAGGAGTTCATATAAATGTTCGATTCAAATGGGGAACCTAAGTTCGATGGTCCAGATTTCTTCAACACTTATGTTGAGAAATTCCCCATTGGGATGAAAAGGAAATCTATCTTTTATGACCTCCCATATTGGGAGCATCTTAAGATTTCCCACTTATTAGATCCCATGCATATATTTAAAAATGTTTCATCTTCTTTATGGAGGCACATATCATTGAAACAAAGTGACACATTGGTTATTAGGAAAGATCTTATTACTTCAAAAACTAAAAAGAAATATTGGCAAAGACGATTAGAAAGTACGGGATCAGAGGCAGGCACTGGTCCCTCTAATTCATGGTTTTTCAAAGAAGGTGATGTACCATGGATTTAAAAGAAAAGATGATATATCTTTGGCAAAGGAAGTTATAATGGATGTGAGGGTGCCAACTTCATATGGGTCTTCACTACGGTGCTGCTTCACCGTGGATGACCATTTGTCGGGGTTGAAATCGCATGACCATTTGAATCTTATAAGAGTACATGTAATGTCAAAAGCATGATTTTATTATTTGTTATATTAATAAATTTTATCCCATGCAGAGATCATAAAACATAACTAATTTTGTATATTATTGCACGTGTTTATAACTTTGCAATGTCATTATCCTTTGTTTGTGTGTGGGTGTGTGAAACATGAATTCCCTCAAGACCTAGGACGTGTCATATCTAAATTATCCGCATTTGTACGTTGGATCACTTCAAAGGAGATTCATGTGGCTAGCATTCCACGGTGGCGTCGAGAGATAGTTGAGCTTGTTTGTATGTTTGAGAAGGAACTGCCGACGAGTTTCATGGACTTACAGGTTCATATTCTAATCCCCCTGGTAGATGAGGTTGAATTAGTTGGGGTTGTTTCTTGTCGTTGGATGTTCTTCTTAGAGAGGTACATGAAGAAATTGAAAGGTTTTGTTCGACAAAGGGCAAAACCCGAGGGTTCTATGGCAAAGGGGTACATATCGTATGAGTCTTTCTACTATTCCAATGAGTACATCAAGCAGATCAACAACATACCAGGTGCGGTGATTTGGGACGATCAAATGGATGAAGACAAAAGAGAAGAAGAGTTTCTCCAAACAAGTGGAAAAAATCGCTTGATAAAGGGTAAGCGACTTATAATTTTTCAAATTTACAAAAAGTAATTAATATTCATGTTGAACTTCGATATAATGTATATTTTGATCTCTAAGTACTATATAATGTTGGTTTGAGTTCATTAGCAAATGCAAAAATTGAAGCAATAAATAAATTCATTCTTTACAATTCTAAAGCGGCACAACCGTGGGTCGCATTGTATGAACAAAATAGGATGAAATGGGATAGTGACAGGAAAGAATTCAGACAGTTGAATGGTAGAAGTGTGCCTTATTTCGACCATTTAAAATAAAATATGCCAAAAATATGCCCTAACAATTAGGTTGCTGACCAAGTCAGAGAGAAATATGGTGCTACCAGTCGTTACCCGCGTGTTGAAGAGGATGCACTAAATATAGGGATTGGGTGCAACAACTCGGTAATAATATTTTTAATTTATATGTAAATTTGAAACTTATATTAAGACATCTACATTTCATATTTTAACTACTGTTGGATTATTATTTATAAGACAGATGACACTAAGATTTTTTTAACTTTTTTTTAATAGGTGCATTTGTTCCCATCTTTGTGGGCATATGGACACCATTTCGCACAGAAAATGTCGATGCTGGAAACATCACAGAAGACTGTGGAGTGGAAGTCGAGTTCGATCAATCTAGTCGATCTAGCCACCATGATCAACAACTAGTACGAGGGATGTTAGGTTACATCGAAAAGATACAAGAGATCATTGAAGTGGGTTTTTCTTCTTTCCAATGTGTTATTTTTAGGTGCAAGTGGTGGGACACCTTTGATCGGAATAATATAAAGGAAGATCATGATAGTAGGATGATATGTATCAACTCTAAAAAGATGTGGGATGAAGCTAAGGAGCCCTATGTTTTCCCTAAACACTACAACCAGGTGTTTTTTTACCCACATGTGTTGGATAGGGATTGGTGGTTCGTATTGACACATGACCCTAGATCAAAACATATTTTTGAGAACAATAGTGCTATCATGCCATGCGAGCTAGAAGATAATGAGGGTGATCATGAGAACCGAGAGTGATATGGTACATGTGTTATTTCATCAATTTTTATACTTTTTAAGATGGGTTTTTCGAAATATTAATATAATATGTATTTTGAACTAATTGGTAATTTGCATTGTGTTAATGTTAAAATCAATAATTCACTTGATAATTTGGTATTATGTTGATCTCGAAAACAATGGCGTATTGTATAAATTAATTCTTTTTTTTGTATCTAAGATTATAATAAAATAATTATAATTCTAAAGTACGAGAATTTATTTGCATTATTTTCTAAACTTTATTATGTTACAATAAATCATATTATTCTAGATTTATTATTTTACAATTATTTAAAATTTACAAATTTAAAATTTTTAATAAATTCATTTCACATTAATACAATTAAAATTTTACAAATATTTTACATACAATTAGAATTAGAATTAGAATTTTACAATTTCACGTACAATTACAATTACAATTACAATTTTAGAATTTTACATATATACAATTACAATTTTACAAATTAAAAAATTACAATTACAATTACAATTTTACAATTTTAAAAATTACAATTACAATTTTACAATTTTAAAAATTACAATTACAATTACAATTTTAGAAATTCACATATATACCATTACAATTACAATTTTAGAATTTTAAATACAATTAGAAATACAAATATTACAAATTTACAATATCATGATCATTTGGTATTAAATTAATTAATAAACATCACGTTCATGATAACCATCGTACAAACATCATATTTGACTAAAAAACACATTCAAAATCGCTAACTGCATCATCGAACAAAACACAATTGACATTATATATTAACATCATCAGTACAACACAAACATCAAATATACATCTCATGTCAAATATACATCTCATGCTATCACATATACATCTATCTACAAGTTGCACATTAAATGAACATATCTAACATGACCTAACAACATACACATCATGATGATCACCAACATGTAAATTAAGTATAACTGCAAGATGAAAATAAAATACATGGACCATCATCTCCATGATGACTGCTAGTAGATGCTAGTGGAGGCACATGCAAATCTAGCGCGGCACAAGGCTGTGAACGATCATGAGATGATGGTACGCTGCGCCTCGTAGACTGTCCATCATGTGCTGCGGCTCGATCATAACGTGCAACAGTCCTCGTCAATTGCGTAAAAGTTGTCGTAACTCCTACGACATGTCGCATCAGGCTGTACATGTCACGTGACATGCCTCTCCACATCCGTGATAGCCTGTCATCGACCTCTATCTCTCTGAAATCAGCGGGCCTGGTGCCTACCTCAACAATCAATGCAATGAGTTGGTCGCCCAACTCCATCCTGTATCTAGCATCACTAAGACGTCGACCGCGCACCGGCGCACTAGCAGGATCAGGTCTTTGATCTGGACCAGCCTCCTGATGATCCTCGGCAATATCTGGCATGCCCTCATCCTCATCATGAAGATCCACACCTGGATCAGGTGGTGGTGGCGGCATCTCCTCGCCATCAAAAGAGCCAATGTTTGCAAAATATATACAAGGACACAACAATAATTAGAGGATTTTATTACACAATTTAATAAAAACAAGTTAAAGAACATGTTAGAATCAATTTAAATAAAATAGTAATATTACCTCTATCATCTGGTGGCTCATCAACTGTGAAGAGGATGTTGGCACACCCTCGCCAATCCAACCCCGCATAAGGACATGGGACAAAAATGAAGGGATGCTCATCAACACTGGCTAGCAACTCCAGTGCATCATCTGATATCCTCACTGGAAAAAGAGTCTCCCCCCTCTTGGGCATCATCTGCCCCCACATGTGCATACGTGCCTCAATAATCGACCTACGAGGCTGTCGAAGAAAAGAAGGCCTCGTCACTAGAAACCTCCAAAAAAATAAACAAAAAAGCTCTGAAGCAAAAGGGGAGTTGACCCTCCCTTGTGCATGAGAACGACATCTATCTAATGTTGTACAGAACTTCCGCAAAAAATGGCAGACCACCTGACAAGTCGTGGCTGTTGTAGTAAAGAATCAACATAATATAAAAGATCGCAACTAATGTGTTGCTCGTCACTAGTGTTGTGCGAAATGGTCGAAATGGCCTCCTAAGAAAAATGTACAACCAAAAGAAACTTTATAAGAACCAATAGGATTCAAGATGATGATGTCAACCATGGGGGATGATTCCCCATTTTTGGAGTAAAAAGGTAAAAAGATTAAAAAATAATAAAATAATAAAACAAATTTTTCAACTCGTATTTTCAACTTATCTCCCTAAGGTTTTACTCAAATTTTAAGTGGGAGTACTAGTTGGTTGCAAAATTTAATTCATCATCCAATGAGTACCCATGTTGCATACTTTTGATGGACCCTGCTAAATGAAGAATGAGAAATACATTAAAAATCGTGATTGCAATCACATTTTTCATGTATTTCTCATTTTTAATGTAGCATAGTCCATTGAAAATATGAAACATGGGTACTCCTTCGATGAGGAATCAAATTTCGCATCCAATAACTATTGTCACTCGAAATTTGAGTAAACCCATAGGGAGGTAAGTTGAAAATACGAGTTGAAAAAATAGTTTTCTTTTTTCTTTTTTCCCTCTAAAATTTGATGATGTAATCTAATTTTTTTAATTTTTTTTTCACTATTATTTTATAATTTCCTTAGGAGGCCCATATTAGACCTCAAAATTCCCCTAATGCAACTACGGTCGAACCATTATTAACCGTCACCAAACATGGTTAATCATAGTTGAACATTAATACAATCAACCCCGATCAAAGATGATCAAACATAGTCAACCATGGTTTAACATATTTAGCCATCATTAGCCATAGTCAAACATGGTCAACCATAGTAAACCATGGTTAAAAATCGACAACCATTGTCCATGATGGTGGATCACAAACAAATATGGTTAACCATGGTCAACTATGTCTAACCATAGACAACCATGGTCAAACATGGTCAACCTATTAATTTTTCATAGGGTTGTATTTATCCTTGCTTTGATAATTGCATTTCATCATTAACACATTACATTCACCCCATAGTATTATAACATTATTCAGATTTACATCACTATTCAGCAACATATGAAACTATGTAGAAAGAAAAATATCATCGTCATTAAAGCAGTAGAACATATAGGAACAACAGAAGAAAAGCATGACCCTAGGATTGGTTTGAGACCAGGGCAAAACCCATTATGGGGAAAACCCTTTCAAGTTCTTCTTCTTAGATTGTCATCAAATGATTCAGCAACAAAAAGTACAATGATCGATATCTTCATCTATGCAACTAACCAGCAAAACAACTACAACATCCATGAAATGAACTCAACAATGTATATACTCAGAATTTATATGATTCTGAATTCTATTTTGAACTGTCACTGTTTGATATCAGTTGTCAAACCTTGTGGTCACTGAGTGAAATCTTCGAAATACTGAAACTTCATCTTTTAGTCCTCGATCACATGGATGAGGTTTCATCTGTGTGACTATGGTTGTTTGGTTGCTCTCTGAAGCACTAGAAGGGAGCGACTGAGGTCTGCAACTGAGAATCAGAAAGCCTAGATGTCAGTCGCACAGAGGAAGTGTTGTGCGTGTGACTAGGATGCTCTAGTCACACTAAGGACAAGTTATGCATGCGACTGGGATGCTCTGGTCACACTTATGAGCTGGAATCAAGCGATTGGGGTCTGATCTGACTGTGGAAACCATAACACCCTAGTCGCATGGATGAAGGGTTGTTCGTGCGACTAGAAGGATCCAGTCGCATGGATGACATTTTGTGCGTGCGAATGTGGTTGAGATACCCTTGCTTTATGCCTGCGACTGAGGACAAAAACCCTAAATTAGAGATGTGAGCCTTGGACCCTGCAATTACACCTTAGAGCGAACTTATTCCTCAGCGAACAAACCTTAGACTTGTGCGAGCCAAAAACCAAGAGAGAAGAGTGTCTCATCATTATGTCTAAATGAGGTAGAGGTTACTTGTACTTATAGATTTCTGATGGGTCCACTTTGCTTTAGGGCCGACCTAATCCAATATGCATATGTGAAGGGCTAACCCAATCCAATGTGCATAGGTGGGTTCATAAATTTAAAAACCAACTTCTCCTTGTCCAAATGAGGTGATATTTAGGTCAATTTTGGTCCTCTTGAAAAGAGGAATTGAATGCAATCATTATCTCTGTCATATGAGTTGCCTAAGGTGGAATTTGACCCTAGTTTAAAAATTTAACTCTTCCTCTCAACTAGGAAGAATTCCACCTGCTAATATTTGTCTGTTGATCATCACATCATCCTGTCATGTTCTCGTCATGTCGTGACCATCTCAAGTATATCATCATCTCAAATCATATGCATTCATCTTGATCCATCCCTTTCTTACTCCTGCTTATCTCTTAACCCTTCTCATATGCTGAATATTCTTAAATTTAAAAGAAGAAGAATTTGTTACTAGAGGGGAGCTTAGGCTACCACCCACTATTCATCAGACTACGATCCAAAATCTCTGTCAATGTGCTACTACTCGGAATCTCATCATCAGGGAGTGAATTCGCATCATCATCAGAGATCATATCATCAGGGAGAATGCCTCAACATGTAACCACCACGAGGAGCACATCTTGGCCGGAAATCTCATGGGGGAGCTACTACTGCGACCCCATATCGAGCAATAGGATATCCAGACACACAGGGCAGCACATATCAATCCTGAGATCACATCATGGAGCTTAATCTCAACCCAGAATCGCATAGGGTTATCTCAACCCATCCTATTTCCTACTAATCTTCCCATCGATGACCTTGAATAGTCATTTGGTAGAACATCTACATCATAATCGACTTGGGTTATACACCCCAAGTACACTTTCAACCCGTTGGAAAAACGGGGAGTGGTATTCTTGACAATCCTTGCTTGTGGGTATGATGCCAACTAAGGTATACTCTGCATAGACTAAATAGGGGAGAAACATCTCCAAACCTATGAAGATAGGGGAGCAACATCTAAACCCTGGGTAACAGATAGGGGTATTCCCCTATTGTCCAGAGATCCCTCAACCCCAGGAGCCCTCCACCTCAATTCCACACCTTAGGAGCTCAAACAGGGAATGAAGAGTTGGCTCAGTGTCCTCGATCAATGTTTCTCTCATCATGCTCATATTGGTATCAGCTTGATCATCATGTATCAATAGCAGTTGTTTCCTGTTCATACAAGACATCAAATCAAATATCATGTTAGAACATAAATAATCATATAAATCACAAAAGGATACCATATTCATCCTCCCTCTCAGGGAGGTGCCAACCACAAGCCTAAGCTTATCTTGTACAGTTGCACTGTCTTCGTATATGAAAATATCTCGGTCCCACCTATTTATGGGATTTTTTGCCAATCAGATCCCACTCTTTGTCATTGTAATGTATTCATGCCATATCCAAATCATGCTTAGATAGCTCTCTAAGGAGCTTATTCATCCTGCCTCATAGCTAGCCATGTTAGCAACATTTTACTCAACCTCGGTCAAGCTACAAACCTCTCATCCATGATATCATGGCAGATCTCATACTAAAGCAACACCCAAATGTGCTTATCAATAATAATATAAACATCATCAGTGCATCCATGCAATCACATATCATAAGAAAAATATCTCAGATCAAAAATTGATTGTCTCATGCAGATATCTCGAAGGGTGCTCGATGCCAACTCAATGTGAGTGAAGAAGCTCAATCATGAAATTATTCAGGTTCAGTGTACATCATATATATGGATGTATGTTCAAAACAAAACATCAATTCTTCAATCAACTAATGGTTTCCAAGTTAAATTCAACAATATCTCATCACGACATCTTGGATTCAATCGGAGTATCCAAGGATTTACATTTCTACTTTCCAACATATCATCAATATCTTCGCAATATAGATTATATTTTTCCAACTTCATAAATTGATTCATCATGCCATGATTTATTATTTGGAGCTTCAGAGTCCATCTACCTTTTACTTAGATCATCAGAGGCTCATCACCTGTCAAGAGTAGACCATCGGTATAAAAATAAAAACCAAAATCAAGGTTGTCCCTTGGAACACTTCTGAAGTAGAGGTTTGGATCAACACATCATCATGGCTTCACCAGATAATTTTCAATGCGAACATATTTGGATTAGGGAGCTAGCTTTATTCAAAGCTTTTTGCAACCATAACACTTTTCCAAACCAATATGCTAAGCCTCACATAATTTGATATTGTATAATCAAATCAACTAAGTCAAGTCATCAAATTTTTGAAGCCATATCAATACTAATATCAAAGTCATCAATATCATAGTATCAAATATGTATACCATGTGACAGGTAGATCTCTCATCAAATCATGACATCATCTATTGTCATGCCAACAAGTTGTCATCTATTGCACAATATCAATCCAAACTTCATCAAGGCATTCCCATGATCATAATACAATTCATTTATGTCACTAGATGCACATGCATATACCAAGGATAATTCATGCAGGTTCCATCTTCATACGAAATCACAAATTTCAATACTTCAATCAAGGAGGCCAATACAAAACCATTTTCGAATACCCATATAAGTCATTGGAAGTCACTATGCTCATATATCATTGTCATCAAGGAAAATCATCAGTCATCAAATCAAATCATCAAATCCAAAGTCTGTTATCATAGTGATATCTATAGTCCAAAACATATCTTAATTATCAAGTCAAAGTTCTAAGTCATTATTTGGTATCATGTCAAAACTCCAAGCATTGCTCATCATGACAAACTCTAAACTTTGGTTATCTATGTCAATCATGTCAAACTCTTGTAGCACAAACTTAAAACATAATGACATATCTATATGTATGTCCCGGTCACCTAAAAACACAAGTTCAGTCTTCATGTTCATATTATGGAAAACATTCAAACTTTCCTGCTCAAAGATCTTTCTGTTATCTACACCACATCTGTAGAACTGACATCCTTCAGGATAACATCTAATTTCATGCACAAAACTTCATTTTTGAGTCATGAATGCATAGTCGCACCCATAGGTCTTCCTTTTTGCGGTTTGGATATTAAAATCACACCCTCCAAGATGTTATGCAAGCGACTGAGGATGGATTAGCCTAGAATTTATCTCAGTGTCTTGGTCACACCCTTCAGGTTGTTATGTGAGCGACTAGGTGGCCTAGTTGCACCCTTGAGCTTGCATCCGTGCGACTGAGGCTTAGAGTCAGAGAAAGATCTCTTATCATAGATCAAAACTTTTTTGCAGATCATCGATGTCAAATATTTGTCTATTCATGCCCATAAATAATATTTCAATAGTACATAATATACATATAATGAAAATGACAGTAGAATAAGGGATCTTATGGAGAGGTTCTCCCTCTGAATGGGAATCCACTTCAGTCATCTTCATTCATGCCATCAAGCTATCTAAAAATTCATCAACAGATCTATTAGATCATAAATTCAAACATATACCCATCATGGTCATAACATACTTAGCATCAGCTACTACACCATGGTATCAATCTTGCTTCAAGGGTTAGAGTCACATGATAGGGGCAAGTGACAAGTGTGACATCACACTTCAAACATCATGAACATGCTATCACATCTATCAAGTCAATCCATCAAGTTAGGGCATTTAGATTTATCATATGCCATAGTTACTAATCACATCAAAACATAACCATGGTTAATAAGATATCTAGAGTATTAATCTCACTGTTATACTTATATCATGGTTACCATGCTAATCATGATCAATAGGATTAAGTCAGGTCATTCAATAAAAATTTACCAAAACAACAAGTGTTCCAACCTTTTCTCCATACTTTCATCATGCTTATCACAAGAATTATCAATATCATTACTAAGTAGCCTCATAGAATCAAGAAGATGATCATGATCAAAATTTTCAATAACAGGTGCACCATTTCATCAGAATAACAATGAATTCAAATTACTTTCATATGCACTCATGGACCCTTCGAGAAGTATATATTTTCATCATACCTTAGGTATTACATTGCCATCCAACACTACAGCTTAAGCATAACATTAAAACAATATACATTGCATACCTTGTAGTATTCAAATACCAGTGCACCTTCTTATTTAACATAGGTAGCTTGTAGTACTTTGTCACCTTTTCATCAGGTTCCTCTACCCTTTTCCAAATCTAGATTTTATTTCCTGCATCTCAAATGATCCTCAAGAGGGATCCACTTATCACATCTCATCTAGGAGGTTAGAAACATCCAAATACTCAAATATACATGCATGAAGTATAAGAAATGATCAAAACAATAATCAGATCCATAGTTCTAGACAACAATAAATACATAAAGGAGCATCATAAATCAAGAAATAATTATCTTCAATGAGAGGTGGCCCTCTCTCTCTTGAACCAACCTTCAAGAGTCGTTGTTATCCATAGTCCACACAATAATGTTGTCTTATAACAACTTCATCAATAATCCGGCCTACTAGTGACTATCCCATTTAAGGTTTCATCAAATCTGTCAAAAGTGCTTGAAGATCTTTACATCAAATCTTTGCCATAAACCCTTATGCAAAAATTGCCTAGGGTTTCCTTCATACCCTAGAATTATTTTAGGTCTCCACCATCCTCCCCTTGCTTCCATTAATGGTGTCATCATAGGGGTGATCTCCATGACTTTTCTTCAGCCCATCTTTGATACCATGTTAATTTTTAATAGGCTATATTGTTCTTTGCTTCGATAATTTCATTTCATCATTAACACATTACATTCACCCGATAGTATCATAACATTATTCATATTTACATCATTATTCAACAACATATGAAACTATGTAGAAAGAACAATATCATCATCATCAATGTAGCAAAACATAAATGAACAATAGAAGAAAAGCATGCACACATAGAGACACTAGGATTGGTCTGAGACCAGGGAAAAACCCACTATGGGGAAAACCATCAAATTTTTCTTCTTAGATTGTCATCAAATGATTCAACAAAAGAGAGTACAATTATTCATATATTCATTTATGAAACTAACCGACAAAACAACTACAACATTCATGAAATGAACCCAACAATGTATATACTCAGAAATATGATTCTGAAGTCTGTTATGAACTATCATTCTGAAATCAATTGTCGAACCCTACGGTCACTGAGCAAAATCTATGGAATATTGAAACTTCATCTTTTAATCCCTGGTCACATGGAGGAGTAATATGTGCGACTATGGTTGCTTGGTCACTCTCTAAAGCACTGGAAGCGAACGATTGAGGTCTGCAACTAAGAATCAGAAACCCTGAATGTTTTTCGCACGAAGGAAGTGTTGTGTGTGTGACTGGGATGCTTTGGTCGCACTTATGAGCCCAGAAGTGTGCGACTAGGGTCTAATCTAACTATGGAAACCCTAACTCCTCAGTCGCATGGATGAAGGGTTCTTCGTGCGACTGTGTAATATTCCTACTTAGCCTAAGCTAAGAGGAATATTCATTTTTGTTTTACTTTCTGTTGCATGAATAAATGAATAAAGGAGGACATGTAAAACTCTTGAAAAGACTGAATAAATCAATGCCCATGTGAACACAGATAAATTAGGGCCATGTACTTGTAGGTGCGAAAGGGGTTTGAGCTGTGAGACTCGGTCAACCTTGACCAAATCTATAGTGTTGTCTAGGTTCAATGTATCTCATGAAGGGACAACACAGTTCTAGAAGAAGGCCCCTCATGTGAAAGGAGTTAACTCATCAATGTGGTTTAGGGTTTGCAAAGGCTTTCATCTTATAAAAGGAAAGGGAAGGTAGCAAGAGAAGGTTGTTGATTGATTATATTTCTGAGTATCTTGTCTGCTTAGACAAATACTATTCTCTACTATTTAGTAGAGAATTGTGCTGCTTAGCACTTGGAGTTCCTATGCAGGGATTTCACCTCTTCCTTTGAGGATTCTTGGAGGAGTATTTGCTGATTTGATCCACTATCAGGCTTGAGTCCAAGCTCTACTTCCAATTGCAGCACTGATCCAGTGAGGGTTTTGTTGCTTTTGCAAGCTGCAGCAAGTGGGATTCTAGATCTGCAGAGAACTAGCTTGTTTTGGGAGCCTCTTCTCATGGAGTGTGTCTTTTAACCTCCTGGAAGAGTGCCTCTCATGTTTTCACTTCAGATATGTATCTTGGCAGTTGGCCATTTATGTTATTCAAGCTACAGTGCAGTTTTCATTGAGGAATTGCGTTATTTTCATATGAGATTCTTCAGGGTGTTTTGACCCCAGTTTTGATGAGAGATCTCTGGTGTTGGGCTTTGCCTTTCACTTTTGTGATCCATGGATTAGCTTGTTGATCCATGTTCTATTTAGATCTGATCTATTGTAATGTAAACTTATATTCAAAAATTTCTGAAGCATTCTGCAGTTCTGTAGCTTAAAACTCAGATCTACACTTTGTTATGCATGATTTTGTCAAAACCCCAAGGGGATCTTGTAAATAAGACTATCTAGTTTCCAGATCTGAAATGGATCTGATGTTTTGTCCACAGATCTGTCCTAGATCTGAGTTGTAATATTCATCCGCTGCAACTCTTTAAAATAACGTTGTTGAGCCATTTCTGCAATTATAAATGTGTTGCAGCCTTCTTTTCTGAAGATTTCTTGCTCTGTTGTCTCATGTATTCTATTGTATATTGAAAGAGCTTCATTATAATTCTAATTTTCTGATGTACATTCATAAGTTACTCATATTTGATGGCCTCCTGCTCATACTATCCAAGATTGCGTTATTTCTGAAGCAGTTTGTTGTGCATAGTTGCAGCCCCTCTTGTAGGGTGTTTTTCAGCTAGACTAGGTGGTGGGAGATCTGTTTACCACACCTATTTTGATTTGTTTTTTCTCCCCTTTTGGATCTAGACTCTAGATCTGTTGATCTAAGAGATCCAAGGGTTGTATACTCATTATTGTGCGTCAATCTCCCAGGAGTGCGTTATTTCAGCAGGCTTGCTGTGCTATTCCAGATTTGGAATATTACAGTGGTATTAGAGCTCCCTTATTGGCACAGCCTGTGCTTTCATTGGAGCATCACAGCCATGTTTCATTTAGAAGAATATGAACCTCTTATTGAGAGGGAGAATAGGTATCAGAACATAAGTCACAAGAAGTATGATTATACTACTGAAGATCAAGATAGGGTAAATCCCCTAAGATTGCAAGTGACAAAGAAGGGGAAGAGTTTGCAAGAACTCTTTTGGTGGCCATGCAAGATCTTTCCAGAGAGATCAAGGAGATGAGGGTGGACAGAATGAGGGAATCTCTTCGGATATTTCATCCGGGAGAAAGCTCTGACATGTCTCATCGTGGGACTGGTCAACCAGTGAATCTGCCACAAGCCCCACAAGCCTCACAACGCTCCACTATGCCTACCTTCTTGGCTGTGGAGAATGAAGGACCACAAGAAAAAGCTTCCCTTGAATATTATTTTGTGGAATATGATTCTTAGAGTCAGAGATTCAAGGATAACTTGAGTTTCCAAGACTTCTGTCACATTAAGGACAGAAGAAGACCAAGGCAGTAGTATAGAGATGGTGGGTTCTTTCATAATCAGGATAGACACCACTCTATGGGCAGATTCTTTTTGCCCAAGTTTGATGGATCATCCTCCAGTTCTGCCAAGGCATGGGTAGAAAAGCTGGATATTTACTTCCATTTGAACAAGGTCCCTGAGACTGAAGCCATCAAGATTGCACCACTACACTTTGAAGGTGAAGCACACAATTGGGGGTTCCATGGGTTGTCTACATTGGGACATAACAATGTGACTACCTATTCTGAGTTTACTAGAATACTGGTGGAGAGGTTTGACAGGAAGGATTTTGAAGCACCCTTCATAAGCCTTACAAATCTAAAGCAATCAGGGGATGGAGAGACTTATATCTATGAGTTTCTGAGATTATTAGTCATGGTCCCTGATCTATCTATAGCAAGGAGAGTCTACATGTTCATCGATGGCTTGGAGGAACCTTTGCATGGATTGGTTAAATATACCAAGCCCATCACTTTGCATGATGCCATTGAGAGGGCTAGAGACCTCCAAGATGCCTTGCCAAAAGCAAAGGCAACTTTCCAAAGCAAGGCCCCTCACTTTTCTAAGGGGAAGGATGGAAAAGTTGCTCCTCCCAAGGAGAGCTCTATGAAGAAGCCTCTTGATATTGATCTCAGGAGGGAATTGATGAAAAAGAAACTATGTTTCACTTGCCAAGAGTCATGGGCACCAGGACATAGATGTGTTGCAGGAAAAGCACACTACATAGAAGTCTTCTCCAATCTTGAGGAGGAAGATGAATATGATGAACCTAGGAGGGGTCACAGTGCTTATGATGATGAGGAATATCAAACAACATCCAGAGATGGGAAGGGAGCCTTTTCTCCAATGAGTGGGACTCTTTCATCTTTGAGAGGAGTGCCTAATTACTTGACCCTAAGAGTACAAGGTTCAATCATGAATCAAAGAGTATCTGTTCTGATTGACAGTGGGGCAATCCACAACTTTATTGATGCTCATCTTGTGCAAAGGAGAGCAATCCCCACTGACACTTTTGAGGGATTTTCTGTTTGGTCCCAAGACATAGGACCATGCAATGCATGCAAGATGTTCCATCACTCTTTGTCACTATGGGATCCTACACTCTGGTGGATCACTTCTTTATAGTTGACATACCAAACACCAACATCATTTTGGGTGTCCAATGGTTGATTACCTTGGGGAAGGTTACCACTGATTGGAAAGCTTTGCAAATGGAGTGGGTGGACTTGAAGAGTGGGAAACCACAAATGATTCAAGGCATGTACACGTATCCTTCACCTAGTACTTCCACACAAACAGTAGAGATGGATTTGCGCAGTGGAAGTAGGGATCTCACAGATCCTTCTCTCATGTTCATGAGGATGCTGTAAGGGACATTGTTATCTAATGGCAAGCCACTTGGAATGCCATCAGATTCAAATCTTGTGGGGAAGGCTCCACAAAGTGTTGCTTCAAATCTAGATCAAGGAAGGATTGGAGCAATGAGAGACCAAGTCACAGCGTTAGAGGGCTTCGGACAGCCCAAGTATGAGGGAGATCTTCTTCCTGCATCACTATCTCCCTCTCTCTTTTCTGAATCTGCACTGTGGGAGGCAAATAATGGGAGGATCAGCCTTCCCACAAACAATTTTGGCATGTGTAATGTAAAAAAGGAGATCAGCAACATGACAAGCACTTCCATGGATGTATCAGCAGCGCTGTCATTGTTGAGCAGTGTGGATCTTTATTGGAAATCTCAACTACTTGTAGAGTATTCCAAAGATCTCCACACAGGTATGATACTATATGTCATGCAGCAAGAAGAGGGCTACTTAGTCCAAGGGGGAGTCATTTATTATCATCTTAAGGTCTTCTTGGCTAGAGCTTCCAAGCTCAAGCAGAAGATCTTACAAGGAGCCTATGAAGAATTCTTCCTCAGCCATATGTATTCAATGAAGATTTATACCCTGATCATGAAGAGTTTTGATTGGGAAGGCATGAGAGAGGACTTACATCAGCACTTTCAAGAGTGCAATAGCTATGGAGGATTGGGGCAGCCAATGGACTCTTTACAAGAGTCATCTCAGCTAGCTCTTCCTTTGCTTGAAAGGAGGAAAATGCTCATGCACAACTCCATGTGTATGAAGGACTATGATGGTAAAAGGACTAATCATGCCAAGCAAGTTGTATTTTCCGATTTTTCACATCCTTTTAACATGTTTTTGCAGGCTATGACTCCTAAAGGGGGTGAGAGATCATATGGATCTCATAGCTTGTTGGGGGCCAATAGAAATTCTGAGCTTGGCCACTCCCTTGTTGTGCAAAAGGAGATTCCTTTTCATGATGGGTGCTTCCCAAAGGCACCAAAATTATGTAATATCTTCAGCCATATTAAGGTGACTCATGCAGCGAATGTGTGGTGGGAATGCCACTTTCCACACCTGGATCTAATGAAGACAAGATGTGCACTGCCCTGGCATCACATGTAGGATTTTGACCCACCTCCTCAAGTTCAGATTTCAGTTTGCATATATGTAGTCTTGCTTCCATACTTGGATGATATAGTTGTATTGTTTTTGGGATTGTATGGACATAAGATGGGCAACTTGTATGCACCACATGGTTTGGAACTTCTACCTGTACTTCATGATACATGTTTTAGATGTAGCATTGCTTCAACCATGTTTATTTCTGTTGAGCTTTTCACTCCTGAAGGGATGGACTATGCCCATATTATGTTGGCTTTGGAGGAACAATTCCTAATGTATTGGCTTGTTGAGCACTTGGCTTATGATGAGGACTTGATCCTTGATGATGCCATCAATGGAGGAGGAGAAGTACTACAACTCTTACCCTATCAGTTGCTTGAGGACAAGCAACATTTTGGAGGGGAGGACTATAATATTCCTACTTAGCCTAAGCTAAGAGGAATATTCATTTTTGTTTTACTTTCTGTTGCATGAATAAATGAATAAAGGAGGACATGTAAAACTCCTGAAAAGACTGAATAAATCAATGCCCATGTGAACACAGATAAATCAGGGCCATGTAAATAAATTACTTGCGGGTGTGAAAGGGGTTTGAGCTGTGAGACTGGGTAGACCTTGACCAAATCTACAGTGTTGTCTAGGTTCAATGTATCTCATGAAGGGACATCGCAGTTCTAGAAGGAGGCCCCTCATGTGAAAGGAGCTAACTCATCAAGGTGGTTTAGGGTTCGCAAAGGCTTTCATATTATAAAAGGAAAGGGAAGGCAGCAAGAAAAGGTTGTTGATTGCTTATATTTCTGAGTATCTTGTCTGCTTAGACAAATACTATTCTCTGTTGTTTAGTAGAGAATTGTGTTGCTTAGCACTTGGAGTTCCTATGCAGGGATTTCACCTCTTCCTTTAAGGATTCTTGGAGGAGTATTTTCTTATTTGATCCAATATCAGGCTTGAGGCCAAGCTCTACTTCCAATTGCAGCGCTGATCCAGTGAGGGTTTTGCTGCTTTTGCAAGCTACAACAAGTGGGATTCTAGATCTGCAGAGATCTAGCTTGTTTTGGGAGTCTCTTCTCATGGAGTGTGTTTTTTAACCTTCTGGAAGAGTGTCTCTCATGTTTTCACTTCAGATCTATATCTTGGCAGCTAGCCATTTATGTTATTCAAGCTACAACGGAATTTTCATTGAGGAACTGCGTTATTTTCATATGAGATTCTTCAGGGTGTTTTGATGAGAGATCTCTGGTGTTGGGCTTTGCCTTTCACTTTGGTGATCCATGGATTAGCTTGCTTATCCATGTTCTATTTAGATCTGATCTATTGTAATGTAAACTTATATTCAAAAATTTCTTAAGCATTCTGCAATTATGTAGCTTAAAACTCAGATCTACACTTTGTTATGCATGATTTTGTCAAAACCCCAAGGGGATCTCGTAAATAAGACTATCTAGTTTCCAGATCTGAAATGGATCTGATGTTTTTTCCACAAATTTGTCCTAGATCTGAGTTGTAATATTCAGCTGTTGCATCTCCTTAAAATAACGCTGTTGAGCCATTTCTGCAGTTATATATGTGTTGCAGCATTCTTTTTTGAAGATTTCTTGCTCTGTTGTCTCTTGTATTCTACTGTATATTGAAAGAGCTTCATTATAATTTTGATTTGCTGCTGTACATTCATAAGTTACTCATATTTGATGGCCTCCTACTCATACTGTCCAAGACTGCGTTATTTCTGAAGCAATTTGTTGTGCATAGCTGCAACCCCTCTTGTAGGATGTTTTTCAACTAAACTAGGTGGTGGGAGATTTGTTTACCACACCTAGTTTGATTTGTTTTTGCTCCCCTTTTGGATATAGACTCCAGATCCGTTGATCTAAGGGATCCAAGGGTTGTAAACTCATTTCTGTGCATCAATCTCCCAAGAGTGCATTATTTCATCAGGCTTTCTGTGCTATTCCATATTTGGAATATTACAGACTGGAAGGCTCCAATCGAACGGATGAGCTTTTGTGTGTGCGACTATTGTTGAGATCCTCCTGTTCTATTCTTGCGACTAGGGCCCAAAACCCTAATTAGATATGTGAGCCTTAGACCCTACAATTACACATCAGAGCAAACCTATTCCTCCACGGGCAAACATCTGACCTGTGCGAGCTAAAAACCAAGAGAGAAGAGTGTCTCATCATTGTCTCAAAATGAGGTAGAGGTCACTTGTATTTATAGCTTTCCGATGGGTCCACTTTTCTTTAGGGCTGACCTAATCCAATATATAAAGGTGGGTTCAAAAATTCAAAAACCAACTTCTACTTCTCCGAATGAGGTGATCTTTAGGTCGATTTTGGTCCTCTCAAAAAGAGGAATTAAATTAAATTATTATCTATGTCATATGAGCTGTCCAAGGTGGAATTTGACCCTAGTTGCAAAAATTAACACAACCATAGTAAATCTTCTTCAAACATTGTTAATCACAGTCAAACGTGGCTAATTATGGTTACTCATGTTCAACCATGGTCAAAGATGATCAACTATAATCAACCATGGTCAACCAAAGGTAAGTATGATCAACCATAGTTAATAAGGGCCACCAAATTTCGGACCAAAATCAATGTGACATAACCCTTTATTAAGATTGTGATGCCACATAAACATTGAGGAACATAGAAACTCAACAAAGTTAGCCAAGATGAATGGGCATTAAAATTGAATAATTTTTTAAACTATAATATAAAAAATCATAAAAATACATAGTGGCATGATAATATTTCCAACAATTTAAAAATTCAACATTAATTTCAAATATTTTTTACCTTGTATTCAAAAGCTCAATACTAATTACATTGAATGAAACATAGAATGTTTCTTGAAGTTATTGTTGCATTGTCAATATTCAAAACAAATGAATAATTCATAATTAAAATATGTAATCCAACAAACATAGAAATAACTCATAATTCATGTAATATCATATGAAAGTTAAAACACTCATCTCAAGTTACCATGTAAAAAAAAAAAAAATTATACATTTATTCATATTCACTCACAGATTCAGATACAGCATAAGAATCTATATCGTCTTTAGATGAATGGTTGGATAAAGATGTAGATGACTCATGCTCTTCTCTATTATCAACTAGTGCCCTATCTAAGTTTACATGTATGCGCTGTGAAATTTCCTTAATTGTAGTTACCGGAAATTATTCTCCTACCTTATGCAGATTATTTGTCTTCATAAATTAATCATGGCAACTAACAAATAAATCACTACTGCAATTTCCCAAATAATAACAAGAATTAAGAAATAATGCACACACACAAAATAATGAACATCAATATTTTTGGACAAATTGTCCCTAGAAAAGCCTTAGTGTGGGGAAAACCAGTTCTATAGATGAGGATTTTATTATTAAACTTTATCAAAAAATGAGAATTAGAATCTACTTGTCTCTCACTATCAAAGCTCTGTCAAATATTTTTCTCCACTTCTATTGGAAAAATTGAACTTGAAACACAAAGTTTCCTTTTGCAAAAAAATTCAGCCTCTTCCTAGGCTACACGCACCTCCTCCTGCTACTCACACTGGAAACTGGAAAATGTGCACAAACTTCTCTGGAAATTTTCTAAGCCTCCAAAAAAGCATTTCGTTAATTACAATGCCTCCAAAAACACTCTGAATCCACTCACACCTCCTTCAACAACTGGAAATCAAATTGTATCTTCAACTTGCACTGGGTAATATAGCAATGTGCACTGACTAAATCGTCCTCCCTCTTGAAGAATAATTTGGCCTTCCTTCTCCTCTCGGAATATTGGAATATCTACGAAGAATTTCCCTAGAAATTATCTCCTCAATATCTCTACTGAAATCGTGTTACTAGTATCCTCCATTGTGCCCTGCTAACACTAAAATTTGTTGTTTCTGAATGATCTCTAAAGCCCCATCGACTTGCTCTCATAATCTTTTGTTGATGAATCAATGACCACGATCTAATAAAAATCGATGGCTAAGATTATCTTGACCCCATCAAACGACTTTTCTGGAAATCACTAGAGCAAAATCAGTTTACCTTAACTAATATTACTTATTTAATCATTCTTCCTAAGTTAGGAAAATATTTAATAATTGGATAATTAATATAATTAGGGCATTTTCCTCTAAATTTTTTTGGGTCTTGGAGATAATTATCCTCCTGTGTTCCTTAACCTCATAGACATCAATTGAGACTAGAACTCATGTATGAGCTACTAAAAAAACTAACACTCCCTCTTAGTGAGGAAGGTGTTCTCCACTACTCCTAATGTACCCGTGAAGTAGACAAACTTTTCCTTACCCAAGGCCTTCTTGAGAATATATGCAAACTTTTGATCTATGTGAACATATTGCTCTTGAATTAATCCATGTTGCACACAATCTTTGATGAAATGGTGTCTGATGTCGATATGCTTCGACCTATCATCGAACACCAGATTCTTAAAGAGATTGATGCAACTATGATTATCATAGTAGATATTGGTTGAATCTATCCACTCAACAAATAGTGCCATGAAATTCTGCTTCCTACTGCACCAAGAGAGAAACCCTTATCCAATATCGAAGAGACACCCTGAGGTGCTTTTCCGATCCACTAAACTTCCTATGTTGTGAAACCAGCTCCAAAAATAAAATAAAAGAGATATCAATGCCTTAGAAATAAGCCACTTCGAGGGGGAAACCTCCAATACATTACATGAATGAACAATTCTTGGATGATACAAATTACAAAACCTCCTTTCTATATATAGGAGTCCATGGGGCCACAATGTAATCCTAGCCAACTTAACAATAATAATTTAAGGGCACAATAATAACAATATGGGGGTTACAAAGGTACAATAATAACAATAAGGGGTTACACTAACAACAATAAGGGACTATACTAGTAATATAGGGACCTAACATGCCCCTCCCCTTCAAAAATTGTTGTCCTCAATGCCTGAGTAGCTCTGGGTGCTTCTGTATAAAATTCTCATCCTCCATGTAGAATCTTCAGTGGGTAAGTTCTTCCACTTGATGAGATACTCTGAAATTGATCGATTTCGTAGCTGTCGAGTTCTTCTTTCCGTGACTGCTTCAGGTTCCAATATGATTTTTCCTTCCTCATCAAGTTCGGGCAATATTGTTTGAACTCGAAGATTTTCACCTATAACCTTCTTTAAGCATGAAACATGGAAAATTGGTGTAAAATCACTCCAAAGACTTTCCCAACTCGATAAGGTGTCTCGTCCATTAATAACTTGTACAAATAAATCCCATTGCCTAAAAAACCCATTCAGGTCCACTCGCACCAACTTGCCATCACTTGGTTTATTATCTATTGTAGTCAACTCATCCCTAACAAGTCGAACTCTAGTAAGGTAGGAAACTATGTCTTCACCCTTGAGCATTTTAATGGTCCTCAAATTTTCTCTGCGAATCAATTTCTTGTTTTTGTAGGATTTTGGTACACATTAACAATTGCATCCCACATCTCCTTCATTGTATCCTTCTCTGTGATATGAGGAAATATGTTGTCCTTGACTCCATCAAGAATAATCCTCTTAGCTTTGGCATTCTCCCTTCTACGGGTTTCCAGCTGAGTTGATTTGTCGGTATGACTATAATATTATTCGCATACTCATTTAGTAAAATCACTCCAAAGACTTTCCCAACTCGATAAGGTGTCTCGTCCATTAATAACTTGTACAAATAAATCCCATTGCCTAAAAAACCCATTCAGGGCCACTCGCACCAGCTTTCCATCACTTGGTTTATTATCTATTGCAATCAACTCATCCCTAACAAGTCAAACTCTAGTAAGGTAGGAAACTATGTCTTCACCCTTGAGCATTTTAATGGTCCTCAAATTTTCTCTGCGAATCAATTTCTTGTTTTTGTAGGATTTTGGTACACATTAAAAATTGCATCCCACATCTCCTTCATTGTATCCTTCTCTGTGATATGAGAAAATATGTTGTCCTTGACTCCATCAAGAATAATCCTCTTAGCTTTGGCATTCTCCTTTCTACAGGTTTCCAGCTGAGTTGATTTGTCGATATGACTATAATATTATTCGCATACTCATTTAGTCCATTCATGTTCAATAGCATAAACATTTTGGCTTTCCAAATGCCAAAGTTAGAGGCTCCGTTCAATTTGTCCTGATATTTCAAACCTGTTGCGACCATATTAGAAAATATGAAAATATAGTGAAACCCAAATAAATCTAAATAATATAAATTGGGTTATAAACCCTCAGTTTTTATCTTCATGTTCCCAACATTTATTTACTCATTCAAACCCTTTACGCTTTAGAAGTGCTTCGATACCATGTGAAATTTCCTTAATTGCAGTTACTAAAATTTCTTCTCTTACCTTATGCAGATTATTTGTCTTCAAAAATTAATCACGACAAATAATGAATAAATCACTACTGCAATTTTCACAAATAATAACACGAATTGAGAAATAATGCACACACAAAAAATAATGAAAAACCTCGGTGTGGGGAAACCAGTTCTGTAAATGAGGGCTTTATTATTAATCTTTAGCAAAAAATAGACAACTACAATTCGTTTGCCTCTCAATGGAAAACCTTTGGAAAATATTTTTCTCCACTCATACTAGCAAAATTGAACTAGCAAAACAAAGTTTTCTTCTGCAAAAGAATTTGGCCTTCTCCTAGGCTACTCACACCTCCTCCATCTACTCGCAATGGCAACTATAAAATGCACACGAACTTCTCTGGAAATTTGCTAAGCCTTCGGAAATTTGTTCTGGTATTTACATTGCCTCCAACAACACTCGAAAGCCACTTGCGCCTCATCTAGAAACTATCTACAATAATTAGAAATCAAATTGTAGCTTCTACAACTCACACTGGGTAATCTAGCAATGTGCACTGGCTTAATTGACCTCCCTCTTGCAAAATAATTTTTCCTTCCTTCTCCTCTCAGAATATTGGAATCTATATGGAGAATTTCTCTCCTAAATCTCTTTGTTCAAACCATGCTATTGGTGTCCTCCATTGTGCCTTCCTAACACTGTAATTTGTTGCTTATGAATGATCTCCAAAGCCCTATCGACTTGCTCTTATAATCTCTCGTTGACGAATCAATGACGATGATCTAATCACAATCAATGGCTAAGATCATCTTGACCCCATCAAATGACTTTTCTAGAATTCATTAGAGAAAAAATGATTTACCTCAATTAATTAGTTTTCCTAAGTTAGATTTAGGAAAATATTTAATAATTGGCTAATTAATCTAATTAAGGAATTTCCCTTAGAAACTTTTATGGCTCTTTGAGATAACTATCCTCCTGTGTTCCTTAGCCTCATAAACACCAATAGAGACTAGAACACATGTCTGAGCTACTCGAAAAACTAACATGCCCAACAATGCATATGTTAAAAGCCTTATAGGTGTATGATTGGGTTCAACAAACACCCACCTTGCCATTATTTCTTGTGGTGACAATCTTTTGATAATTTTTGTTGTCTTGCAACAAATATTTTTTTATTATCAAATTGAAGTCACAAACAAGTATGTCGACATCCTTTAATTTTAAGATTTTGGTGCAATGATGATTATATTTAGACCCTTTTTTCCTATTTTTATTGATTTTTTTTTATTAACTATCATATTTATCTTGTACGAACCATTGAACGCGTGTATCTATTGCATATTAATATACTTCAGCTATTCTAACATCTTAATTTTCTTTAATGATCTTTATAACCTTCGAAATCTAGAGTGGATAACCATGTGGATCTATATCCACTAACACTGCAATCATGCAACTCTCCCTAATATCATGTACAAAATCCTTGTAAAGGTATTTCATGGCTTCATGTTGTGCATGTGATCTTCTAGAACCAACATACATTTCTATTTCTTCTACCTATGAAGACTCAATAATACCTTGAGATTGTTGTTGTTCAACAATGTTTCTTTCCTCGTATTCATTTGGCATATTTTGTGGCCAAATAAATGGAGTATTCAAAAGTGTATCTCCATTCCTTGATATAAAAATAATGTCACTTTGATCATTGAAAAAAAATTCCCACCAAATTAAATTGACAAGGTCAAAATTATATCTTAAACATATTTGTTTAATTTATTCTAAGCATTGATAATAATTTACATCTCTCTTATGCCTTTGTGCATTATGTATCTCAACAACTTATTATAATAACAATAAATTTAATGTAAATACTGGAATATCTGGAATGAACTTCAAAAAATCTAAACCTAATGAAGGCCCTCATTCTATATTAGTTGAATACTTGTTTCCCCATATGAGTGTTTCCTCGTCAATTTTTTTGATAAAGTATTGATGTTAAACGCTAATGGCATTAAGTTGTTTAATGAAATTTTCTTCAACATGTGATCCCAAAATAAATCTTCACATTTCAATAATTTCTTACAATATGTGAAAAATAGGATTTGGAATGTATGATTCTTAATACATTCACTTAATGATGGTAGGCTCTCAACATTCTTCCTCCTCAATGTTATTAAACAAAGACTGAACATTTGATAAATATGGTAATGAGTGTACCAAACAAAAAAGGAACCAACTTTTATCTTTTGAAAGATTCCCAATTCAAGAAGTATGCTTGATATCCATATACACTTTTAATTTTGTTTTCACGAATAATGTTGTCTAATTGTATATACAAACTTGAGGACGACTACCAGACCAATGAGTGAGCACATGATGAATTATGGAGATGGTCATATTCGCATCATTATGAATATTTGGAGATATGAAGTAAACTCTTGTACACATTTCACATTAAGGATCATACATCCAACCAAGTGAAACTAAATAAAATTCTCATTTTGTAAATGTTTTGGTGTGTGAACAAAATGTGGTAGAAGTGTTTTCTTCTGGTTCATTCCATCAATATCAAACCTAAATATTTATTTGGAATACAATAACATTTATTTTTATGCTTGTAAAACTTCTTCCTTTTACTTGATCGCTAATTACGATGACCTTGAAGTGCTTTGAAAATGGATTATGTGAGTAACATAAAAACAACCTATTAATAATTCATTGTTGTAGTTGGTAACTATTAAATGATTATGAATAATGTTATAAATGCATACCTATTTCTGCTCCTTGACATTTATCTTTTTTTATTTAAAATAAGCACGAGTACTATAAATCCCCATCCTTGACTTTTTAGGAATACAAACATTGTTGAATTGTTCCATATCTTTGTAAAATATGCATATGTAATAAAAATACTATTTCCTTTAATACCTTCAACATATTTTCTCTTCCATATCAAGAAATTATATAAAAATATGTATTGTCTCTTTATCGGGTATAAACTCTCCATGTTTCGAAAATAAGCCTTGGATCCATGTCAATGTAGTATTTGTTAATGGTTGAATCTGTCGTCTATGATGTGTTTTTGAATAAAGCATAATATCTTTTTCTAAACTTGTTTACATTCTTGGTAGACGAATATTACCAATTGAATGTATTTTTTTGAAAGCATATCTATAGAGTAAAAGATTCTGAGTGCGATAACCTAAACTTGTCTTTGTAAATATCATGCACTACCCACTCCATGTTTTTATTCATTGACAAATACATCTTCCTTTTCTCCAAGGCATGCTTGAAGTCTATACATTTCAAGAAATCCTTTTGACAATAAAACCAAATTAGTAGTGGAACTTGTTCTCATAAGAAATTATTTCCTAGACCTTATATAACTGGAATAATTTGGATTAATATAAAAATGTATATTCCTAATCATAGATACAATATTTTCTTGCAATTTCTCCATGATTTCATCATCTTCTCTACAAGGAATTTCCTCATCATTATGAGGAACATTATCCTAGCTATAATCATATTCAACGTCATTGTCAAAGATTCTTCACCATCCTCATTAGTGCCTTTGAAATCCTCACTTGGAGAAATTTCTTCACCATCCTCGTGAGTGCCTCTAAAATATTCACTTAAAAGAAATTCTTCACCATCCTTAGTAGTTCCTTTGAAATACCCGCTCAAAGAAAGATTTTCACCATCCTCATTTGTGCCTTTAAGATCCTCGCTCAAATTAAATGCTTCATCGTCTTCTTTGGTGCATCTACGATCCTCACTTGAAGGAAACTATTGACCATCCTCATCAGTGCCTTTGAAATCCTCGCTCGGAGGAAATTCTCCACCATCCTCATTAGTGCCTCTAAAATCCTCACTCCTACGAGATTCTTCACCATCCTCATCACTGCCTTTGAAATCCTCACTCGGAAGAAATCCATCATCCCCACCAATGCATTTAAAATCCTCACTTGGAGGAAATTCTTCACATTGTCATCAATCCCTTTTATATCCTTGCTTGGAGGAAAATATTCATCGTCATTATCAGTGCCTTTAAAATCCTCTCTTTAGAGGATTCACCACCCTCATTTATGCCTCTAAAATATTCACTTTAAAGTAATCCATCATCCTCATTAGTGTCTTTGAAATCCTCACCTAGAGGAAATTCTTCACCATCCTCATCAATGCCTTTGAAATATTACACGTAGGAAATCTATTTTCCTCATCTCTCCTTTGAAATCTTTGCTCGAAGGAAATTCTTCACCATCATCGTTGGTGCCTTTGAAATCCTTGCTTAGAGGAAATATATCATCATCATATATTCTTTTGAAATCCTTGCTCGAATGTAACCCTTCACCATCCTCATCGGTGCTTTTGAAATCCTCACTTGGACGAAATCCCTTGCCATCCTTATTTCTGCCTTTGAAATCCTCATTTGGAGGAAATCCTTCACCATACTCATTTGTACCTTTAAAATCCTCGCATGGAGGAAATCCATCATCCTCAAGCGTGCCTTTAAAATCCTCACTCAAAGGAAGTTCATCATCCTCATCTATGTCATTGGAATCCTCACTCAAAGGAAATTCTTCAACATCCTCATCTCGCCTTTAAAATCCTTGCTCAGGGAAAATCCATCATCATTGTTAGTGCCTTTCAAATTCTTGCTTAGAGGAAATTATTTCCCATCTTCATCAATGCCTTTGAAATCATCACTCGTTGGAAATACACCATCCTCATATGTTCCTTTAAATTCCTCACTTGAAGGAAATTCATCATCGCCCTCAGCTGGAACCATCCTAGATCCATCTAACTTCGGATCTATCATGAGCCGAGAGGCATCATAGCTGTCGAGGTACAAACCTTTCCTCAAATTATATACTCCAAAACGAAGATTTGCACCTTGAAAGATTTGATCCCTCTCAGTGCATAATAGATTCAGAGTTAAATGAAATATATATATATATATATATATATATATATATATATATATATATATATATATATATATATATATATATATATATATATATATATATATATATATATTTGTTTATTATAAATTACATAATAAAAATTTAAAATTTCAAAAATTTACTATTTATTTTGATGAAAAAAACATGGAACAACTTTTTAAGATTTTTACCATAAAATGTTCTTTAATAATGCTTTTATCTTTTTAAAACTAAACGGAAAAATATTTATAAAAAAAAAAGTCTTCAAAAATGCTTTTATCTTTTAAAACTCATAAGGAAAAAAATGTTAAAAATAAAAATAGTACTCTTCCAAGAAATCCTACTTAATTTTAAATAGAGCGAATGGGAAAATTGCAGCTTTTAAGATTTTTTAATTTTAATCATAAAGTAGTCTTTTTAATAATGTTTATTGTATTTTTAAAATCGATGTTAAAAAAAAAAATTTAAGATTTTTTTATCATAAAATGAAATGTTATTATTTTTTTAAAACTTCAAAATAATCTATTTTTAAAATTTCAAGTTGTCTTTAATGCGATTTTTTGAAAAGTTTTTAGGTGTATTTTTTCGATCTAATTTTTCTAAAATCTGATAGGAATTTATTGAAATTACAAGTTTGACAGTTAAACTCTGCACAATCTAGGTGTCCTAGGGGTTTTTCAAGGTGTTGAATCCATATATGCAGTCAAAAAACTAGTTTAAATAACACAAATCAAGATTTCACCTCAAATTTTATATAAAACGGATGAGAAAATTGTTGCTTTTAAGATTTTTTAATTTTAATCATAAAATAGTCTTTAATAATTTTTTTTATATTTTTTTAATTGACGTTGAAAAGAAAAACTTTTAAGATTTTTCTATCATGAAATGGTCTTTGTTAATGCTTATTAAAAAAAAAAAAAAAAACATATTGCTGCTTTTACGATTTTCTATCCTAGAATTGTCTTTTTATCTTTATAAAATTGACAAATAAAATAAAATAAAAGGCATTGCTACTTTTTAGGATTTTCTTATCATAAAATGATCTTTGATAATGTTTTTTATCTTCTTAAAATTTTATATCATAAAATGAAATGATATTTTAACGTCCACGAGACTAAAAATAGTCCATGGGACTATGAGTTCCATGTTTTTTGCCTTTTGCAATTCAGTCATTTTCTTATTCAAATTGATGAAGAGCTGGCCCAACCTTCCAACGATTGCCTCGCTGAAAAGACAATGTCAAAAAACTGATGCTAACATATTCCCATAACTTTCTCTGATGTCTTTGAACGCATCACATTCCAAAATGAAATGTTTTTCTGATTCCACTACCCCATATGTGCAAAATGTACACACCCATTCTTCTCGAGATTCTTTAGGCATTTTCCACCGTCCTATTTCACACTGAAGTTGATGCGAGTTGGTTGTTAATTGAGAAATAATAACCTTTTTCCCTCCACAGAATGTTAGATCCAATATCCTCTTTTTGTTGGAGATCACGCATAGGGTTGAATTCTTCAATGTAGTACTTCTTCTTTCTACCCAACTCTTTTCCCCATACCCATTTGTGAAACTTCTCCATCAAAAAATTATTTAGCTCCTTGCTCTTTGTGGGACAAACATTGATGTAGATATTTCATTTTTTTTTGTCTCATCCATGTTTTCTTTCTTTCACTCATGCCTTCCTTGAAGATAACATTAGGTCATCTACCTACTCCCATTTACTCAATTATTTTTAGATATCTTATGATTTGCACCATTGCAATTGCTTTGATGGGAGTTTCTCATGTTTCACTCAACATTATATCATAAAGTACCAAACTTTTTATTTTGAACTTGGTCATGATCAAGCGTTTTTGGATTTTCTCAATTTGTTTCCATTTTGAGACAGGGGTGATGCTAGCCCAAAAATCACACACATATAGAATCACTGGACAAACCAGGAGTCCTAAAAGCACTTTAATCATTTTCCAATCCCATAACTCTACCTCTCTACATCTGTTTTGAAGAGCATACAATGCTTTCCACGCTCCTAAAATTCTCTTCTTTATTTTTGCAGTCCTCCCAATTGAGTTTGTTGTTGAAATCAATCCTGAGGTACTTATACTCATTTACTTCTTCAAGAATGTTGGCTGCAAAGAAGAACGTATGTTGAATTTGCTTCCTTATATTAGAGAAAATATTTTTTTTGGTCTTGCTAGTATTGACTTGCATCCCATATGCTCTACAAAAATGCTCAAGGGAATATAGGTGCATCTGTAATCCATGGTCTGCAACAAAAATGTTTTTAATATTTTTAAAATATTATATCATAAAATGGGTTTTCCTATAGGATATAAGGTTTCAAGGTCCGCAGATATACCCTTATACGAGGGTTTTCGGGAGGGCCTCTTACGTCGCGCCCCCTTTTCAATTAGGCACATTTGCAAATATTTTCATTGTGCTATTTTTTTATCCAGGCGGTGGATTGACTTGATCGAAGTTGGTGCTAAGATGCATCTGGATCCACTTGAAGAAGATTAAAATTGTGCTCTTAATTGAATTTCTAGATTCCATAATGTATCCGGACAAAGGTGCATTTGTGTACAATCTGATGCGGCTAGTTCATTTCCTCATATGCAATCAGATAGAGGTGAGTCTAAGCCTTGATTTATTTTGTCTTTCTCAACCCATATTCTCTTACCATGATGTATTTTTTGTTTTGTATTTCTGCTTCACAATATCCAGAAGAGGTGTTGCATATATTTGCTTTCACAGACTCACAAAAGGCATATTTTTTCAATCTGTGTTTTTTTGGTGCATTTCTTGGCTTACGCATCGATTGATATTGATATATTTGTCCTCTATTTTTTTTTAATTTCTTATTTCATCTGAGTATAATGAAAGATACATTATGTAAATGCTTGAAGCTTCAAGAAATATCAAAACGAAAATATACAGTCTTTGTTAAGCCTGCAGAAAGCATTGATATAGATTGAAGGGTCCTTTATCTTCTCTAAAATTCAGAAATATGATTTCGAGGCACACAGATCATCTTTAGATAAATGACTGTCATAAGAATCCTCATTCAAGGATGGAGAAATATTTTCATGTAAGATATGACAATCCTTGATTTCCCTCCATAACCTTGAACCATCAGCTAGCTATAGTCCTTCCTTCCACAAGGTGTCTGCTTCACCATTTAATTCTTTGTAGACATGTTCAAAGTACTCAGAAATAAAAAAGGATAGAACATTTGATTTCATCTTCTACTACTGCCATTCATCCAATTAATTACTAACAACTGATGAAATTTAGTAACACTTGGTAAACAGATTCTTCTCCTATAGGAAACTAGCACAGTCTTAATTTAAAGATCAAAACTGTATTATGAATCTTGTTTGAGCCTATAAACAGATAGAGTTAGAAAAAATACACTGAACATTTAGATCATTGTCGAGAACCCCTATTAATGCTATTCCGTTACTACTGAATAAAAAGACGCTAGAAAATTTGATATGCAGAATTTTTTGTAGCATAAGTAAAACTAAAACTCTCTAATATTGATACAGAAATGTACCATAACCTTTTCTCTTATATATCTTAATGGGTGTCTAGGTTTACAAAATATATCTATTGCTTAGATCTTGGGATCTCCATGCAAGAGATTGTGTTGCAAGCAAGATCTGCACTCTATTTACCATATACAAAAATGAATTTACAAAGATTGTTAAAAATATAACAAAACTGCCTCATATGAATTTAGTTCCCTATCTCTAAAATGAGGAGTAAGGATAAACTCATGCTATTCTATTTATAGTTGATTCTTGCATGCACCCTCATTGCTGGAATATTATAATTAGTAATGTGCCATTAATGCCTTTTTCTGCTACATCCTCATCTATTTATCATTATGACGTATGAAATTTACTGTTGTATGGCTTTGTGTAATGTTGTTGTAATAGAAGGTGCCCACATTTGTCATTTTTACTTCAACCCAATAGAATATGATCAGAGGAACACTATCTAATAGTCCCTCTTAAGAAGGAAATGTTCTTCACCAATCCCAGTCATATTGAACTTCCCTTTGGCCAAAGGTTTAGTCAAAATACCAGGGACCTATGGGTCTATTAGAATGTAATGTTCTTGAGAAATTAATAACTTAAGGGATGAAGTAGCCTATTGATTCCTATAGGCTATAGTCCTCGATAAAGGATAAAATCCCAAAGTATTAAATGAGTGGGCGAGTTTTGGGGTTGTTGGGAAAAGAAACCCAAATTTGGGGTTTGTGTGAATTTTACTTAATCAGTTAAGGAGAGGACCCCATTTAGAAAATCTATAAATACATGAGGGTTGAATTTTTTGGAGCAACATTGGATTGGAGCATCTATATGTTTTTCTTGAGCCCGAGGCTCCGAGGGCTTTAAGACCCCTTTCTTCCAAACCAGTTTCGATGGTGCAAGATTCCACCCTAATTGGTTAAACTCTTTGCATTTTCTATTTTGTTCTTTGTCTCGCTATAGGAACATAATTCATAAAAGGAGAAGAGAAGTAATTTAAGGGAGATTTGTGATTAGGGAAACATCTGGTTGAGTTCCTCTAAAGGGAAAAATTTGGGATGGAATGCACTTAATTGATCTCATTTATGGCAAGATGCCAATGACCTGAGGTTGAGTTGTTAAAGACTGAAGATAAGTTAGGGTTGGACTTGTTGAATCTAGGATTTTTTTGTGGCTAAGTATAACTCTAACTCTAAGAGGAGAAAAAATACCCAAGAAACATCCTGAAGCAAGTTAACGATCAAAGCAAAGATGCATAAGACCATAAAAATAATTTTAAGACAAATCAACCCTTCTGGGGTAATGAGTCTTCTGAAGAGAAGTGATTGGAAAAAATTGTGACGAACTTCTGTGATTTTGTGACATTCATCAGGCCGAGAGAGACCCTATTGTAAAAATATGTTGGAAGATTCAAGCATGAATTAAAATGAGTCACTTTGATGACGCATGACTGTTCATAGGGATTTTGAACTCCACGTTTAGAGGATAATTGAAATCGTTCCGAGAATAACCCGCCAGAAATTTTCACCCCTTAAATAAGGAGTATGAAGCCGTTGGGAAAGTGCAAGTCCAAGGCTTAATCCCCACTGAAGTCAACTTACCAATTGCATAACACAAATAATAGGAAAAATTAATTCTAGTCTTCATTTTTGTTGTTGAGTGTTGAATTCTAGAATAGCAATGGACTCATTTCTCTATGTTGGTACGTTGTCAATTTCATAGATTTTCCCAGTGTTGGAGTGGAATTGATTTTTCGACTATAATGAATTATTGAAGTATGTTGTAATCACAATATCAATTATAGTATGTATTGGATTTTGTGTTACTTTGATTGTATTGTTGAACTATTGGAGCATGTTGTAATTACAAGCTCAATCTGGATTGGATCGTTGAATTACATGGTGGAAATCATTATTGTATTTTTATTCATTTGGGTATGATCAATATCTGGAAAATTTATTGGAACTCTAGCTACCTGAGGAAGCAAATATAGGGTAAAAATTTCACTACTATATCAAAATGGTATAAGAGCATAGATCTTGCCAGCCTGGATAGTGTTTGAAGATGGAATAATTGGGAACAGTTTTGGGTGAGGAGTATGGAGAGTCTTGGAGGAAACTACAAGAGCATCAAGCAGAAGCAATAAAGGATTTGCAATATTAGAACATAAGCTTTTTTGAGGAATTAAGAAAGTTGGAGGTAAATAATAAAAGAGATCAATTCTCCAAACCTAATGATAAGAGCATGCCCCTTAGAAGTACTCAACCATTTGGGATGATTCAATCTTCAACACTAAATTTTCGCCAAAGAACTCTAGTTGTTGACAACAAATTGTTCCCTAATGACACATCAACAATGATGTTGCGGAGCAAGGCACCAAGCCTCTTACAATCAACTCCTTCACTGTTCAACAGGCTTCCATCACTAAATCATGTTGTTGTGTAGGTAAATCCCCTCTGCTGACAAAGGCGATCCCTCTAGCCCTAGGGTGGGTCTAGAAACAAGGGAACATGTTAATCCTTCCCTTTGTTCCAACGCTCTTGTCGTAGTTGTGGCAACAGTTTCCTGATCTTCGTCTTCACACATCGCGGTTCTTAAGTAGTAATATCTATGTGCCTACATAAGGATCAGAGAATGGTGACAACATACAAAAACACACTTTCTTTCATAACTATTTGATTGGTCAAGGAGAATCAAACGTATTGCAAAATATTAAACAGATCAAATGCAAAACGGGAACCAAATAACCAATCATGTATTAATAAGTATAAAGAAGAAGTTTACAACCAAAATAGCCTTAAGGTTGCAGACTCCTTCGACGAGTCCAGTCAAACGTGTCTCAAGCATTCGTCGGGGATTAGACTTGGCAAAGAAATGGGTCTAGACTCTCTCTCGACAATGGATTCCTCTCTACTTTACTCTCACACTAGCTATAGTAAGGACTGTTCAGCTAGTTGCAACTATAAGAGAAGGATGTATTTATAGGAGAGGAGGAGGTGGTTTGGGATCCCTCATAAGGTGGAAGGGAGGCCTTATCCTTTGGGGAGTTGCTCAAATGTATGAAACAAGAAGGCAAAGGAAGGAATTCGACGTTATTTAGTCGAACAAACAATGATGACTCTGCGCACGAAATGGTTGGGAATGGAAACTTTGCTTCTATTTTAAAAAACTTTCCAAAAACAACTCGGCGTAGGCAGTCCACTAAGACAGAGCGCCAATGGGCGCGAGTACCAATGTTAATTTCTCTATGGGCGCGAGGCCAAAACTGCCTACCAACGTCGACCCAAAATCATATGTTTTTGAGAGCCTACTCCAGGAATAGTCAACAGAGGAAATGTTATTCTCATGGCAAGGGATGCAATGACACTTTTTGCAAGGTACGAAATGTTACACCATTTTTTGGTCATCTAACTTATTATCATTAAATGGACCCAAGTACACCATGTAAGACCAATTTTACCCTAAGTAAAATTGCTTTCACTATGTGAAATAACTTAGTAAAACGCCTTTATTAAGTTGTTTATGGTCTAAACAGGAAACTCCAAAAGGAAATAATAAACAAACCTATATTTGTTTATATTTCCTCAAGGAATAATTAGTTAAACATCAATTTAAATATTATTCCTAGTCATATTTAACCCAAAACAAGGAAATCAATTAAATAAATCTTTATTTATTTGATTATTTCCTAGGAATAAGTTATTTAATCTTTATTTAAATAATATTCCTAGTTAAATTTGACTAAATCATTTATAAATAATTAAATAAATCATTATTTATTTAATTATATTTCCACCATTCCCTTAAAATAATAAATAAATCATTTATTTATTTATTATTTATAAATAAAGGAATTGACCCAAGTCAAAAATCCTTTCCCCTCCAACAAATATAATAAAATATTCCTAAAGGGTGGTTCTAGAATTTGATTAATAATATTTTATTCATGCACCAAGTTCTAGACCACCCTAATATTTTGTTATAAATAGAAGGGTTTTCCCATTCATTAGTCACCTTTCATTGCATTAGATCACTCTGGGTCTATACTCTTGGTCCGACTTTGAGCCATTATCATTGTCACATTCTCCATTTTTTGCTTTGTGAGCTCCCTTTGAGTTTTATGTTTGTCTGGGTTTTCTACACCAACAAGAGAGAGAAGTTTTAGATTTGAAATGTTGAGGACTTTCAAGAACCCATCCCATTGAGGATAATTGGAAACACCTTTCTTGTTTTCCTCTCAGGTGCCCCTTTAATATAAAAATTCTTTCAAATATATTGTTCTTGTCTTGTCTATTGGATGCATGGAGCAACTTTTCATTTTCACTACTTAATGTCTTTTATGCTTAGATCTGGATTTGTGCAGCATTATTTGGATCAACTAACTACAAATTTAAAGATATTGGCAGCCATAATTGACATTAGGGCTATTTGTTATGCGTAGCTAAAGTGGTATTTTTCCAACGAAAGATTCATACTAACAATTGGCGACTCCACACGGGTTTTCTTTTGCGACCACTGTCGTTTTATATATTCCTGCATATCCAGCTATTTCAGACCCTAGGGTTTCTCTTCAGTTTTCTGTTTTTCCTATTTTTATGGTGCTTTTCACCTCCAAAACCCTCAAACATTAAAATTTTTAACTTATGTGTGTTTCTGGCCCTATTGCGCAGGAGACAGACATCAGCCGTAGCTGAGACGACAACTTTTTTTGAAATCTACCGCCAAGAGACCTGGATCTGCAGGTCGCACTTATCGGCCCAAAAACTGCGACCTCGACTGGAGGGCGCACTTTTCTGCCCCAAAACTGCGACCTAGACTGAAAACAAGTCAGAACCTGTGACCTGCACTTTTTTCTGCAATTTTCTAGCAATTTTTCTGGGTTTGTCTGAAGCTTTTGTCAGGGTTTTCCAGCCTTTGTCTCTGCCCGTTTAGACCTTTTTCTGATCTGTTTCATTCAACTAAGTGGGAATATTTCCCCTTAGGGCTTTAGTACCCTCCACTTTTTGTGGGAGAGTTTTACCTGTTTCAAACATCTGAATTTTCAGAGTTTCAGCCTTCTTCTTTTCAGCTCTGATACCTCATTTTCAGATCCCTCTAGATCAGCTCTTCTCCCTTTCAAATCACCTCATATAGTTTTGTTTGGATTTTCCTCTAGGGTCACCTCCTTGTCCCTTCTACCTTTAGCTGATTTTCCCCTTTGTGGCAGCAACCTTGCCTCTGCTTCTTTGCTATTTTCTGCACCTCTTTTCAGCAGATTTCTCCTTTAGATCCCTGTCCCTCCCGACCTTAGATCTATTGGCCTCTTTTTAGCGTGTTTTGATTAGATTTTTTCCCTTTTCTAGTCTAGTTTTGAGAGACCCGCCTTCTTGGGTTAGATTGATGCATTGATAGCTGTTAATTTTCTGTTATTTCAGTGTTATTTACTGTTCTCTACAGATTTATTTTCAGTTACGCAGCACACTTTTTCTTTTACTCTCAAAACATCTGGGTTTAAAAAATAAAATTAACACACGCCACACACTGACCCTAAGTGAAGAAGAGCCTGCTTAACACCACCTGGAACAGAATTTAAAATCAATCGACACTGCACCTCTCTGCCCTTGTTTCGAAATCAACCTCACTTGATTTTGCACCTCCCTGCCTTTGTCAGTTTTTCTTCTTCCGTCATCATTGCGCCTCTAAGTCGTTTATCCCGGAGACTTCTTGGCCTTCACCCTCAGTTTCTGGTTGGTCAACTTACTCCTTCCCATCGTCATGGAGTTAGTCCTCCCCCGAATCCGCACTCCAACTCTTCTTCTGATTTTTCGGGTTCTCCCCCTACTTCTGGTTCTCCCCCTGTTACCTTCACCATGTCTAGTTCAGGGCCTAGCGCTAGCGGCAACCCCAGTTCTACTGCTGGGTCCGTTTCTAGTGGAACCACTACGGGAACTACCTCGACTGTCCCTTTGCTCCCTTATATGGTTGGTCTCAGTCTCCCCGATTTCAATCAATTGATCAATGATCCTATCCGCCACGATGTTAGTTGGCCTGCTATGCCAACCAAGCTCCCCTCCGACATTCCCAAGTTCAAAGGCCTTGCTAGTGAATATCCCTCCAACCATATTTGATCTTTCCACATGTGGTGTTCATCCAATTCCATTACTGAGGATTCCATCCATCTTAGATTGTTCCATCCTTAGTGGTAAGTGCGCTCGTTGGGTCGTTATCCTTCAAGAATTCGACCTCAAATTTGTCACCCCAAAAAGTAAGAAAGGTTTAGTCGTCACTGAACTCATTTCTAACTTACCTACCAGTACGTAGGCTACTCCAATTAATGATGCTCTTCCCGATGAACATTTATTCGCCATCACCACCGATGACCCTTGGTACGGTGACATCCTTACTTACTTGCAAACCCAAAAGTTCGCCCTCCATCTTGACCGTGATGCTCAACGACGTATCCGACACCAAGCCCCTCGCTACCTTTTGATCGGTGACGACCTTTATCGTCGTAGAGTAGATACTATTCTTCGTCGTTGCCTCACACACGCTGAAGCCGAGCAAGTCCTCAATGCCTGTCATAGCGGTGCTTGTGGCGGCCACCTCTCCGGTCTCGCTACGACCCAAAAAATCATGCGTGCTAGGTATTTTTGGCCTTCTCTCTTCAATGATTGCATTGAAGCAGTCAAACACTGCTCCAATTGCCAGCATTTCGCCCCTAAGGCACGAGCTCCTCCCACTCCCCTCCATCCCGTTGTCATAGCTGGTCCTTTCTGTAAATGGGCCGAGGCTATGCCAACATTCAACAATACGGCAGCCACTGCAGCCCTCTTTTTCTTTAACCACGTCATTGCTCGATTCGGGGTTCCCAAACAATTGGTCTTTGACCATGGCCGAAATTTTGAAATTGAGATATGGCACGAGCTATCCTCACTATTGGGTTTTGAGCACCAATATTCATCATCCTACTACCCCCAAGGTAATGGCCAAGTCGAAGCGGTCAGCAAAATTCTTAAGACCATGCTTCAACGAACGGTGAATAAGCACAAAACCAATTGGCATCTTATGCTCTTCCCTGCTTTATGGGCTTATAGAACTTCTGTTAAGACCGCCACCGGTTTCACTCCTTTCCACCTTGTTTTTGGCGAGGAGGCAGTCTTACCAATCGAGTGTGAAATTCATTCCCTTCACTTAGCTGTCAAATTTCTCCCTGATACCCAACCTCTAGAACAACGACTCATCATGCTTGAGCGCGCCTCTGAAGACCGTCGTGTTGCATTGCAAACTCTTGAAGCGGCCAAAAAGCGCACCAAATCTCAGTATGACCGAAAAGTACACCCTCGCACCTTTCATGGCGGTGACCTTGTTCTAGTATATGACCAAGCCCACGATACCCTCGGTCATGGGAAGTTTGACTCATTATGGCTATGTCCTTACATCATCAGTAAAGATCTTGGTAAGGGGGCATACCTTTTAGAGGACTTTGAAGGCCACCCCCTTCCTAATCCTCTCAATGCACTCTATCTTAAGAGATATTACCCTTAGCATTTCCCTTTCGAAATGCATGTTTTATTTTCTTTTAGATAGCCAGCATCTGTTTGTTTTTTGTGATTCGCTACTTCACTAGTACACATGTTGTCCATGAAGAGTCACTTCACCCTCCTTAAAATCGAATCTCCTCACTTACAACACTTGTACTTGGGGCACCACTTTGCCTCCTTACTTGTCCTTGTTCGTGTTGATTTTCGTCATGAGACACCCTATTGCACTCATGTTTTTATGGTCCCCCATTGGACCTTTACTATGTGGTAGCACCATCGAGTCGCCCTTGTTTAGAGCATTCGAGTTGAGTCATCGGCACATTCATGGAGTCTATCTCGAGTCCCTTTGTATCCCGCTATAGTCCTCCATCCTCCATTGCTTGGTCCCTCTCTCGTGTTGCACATTATGGCCTTCAATCCCATTGTCCCCTATCCCTCATGATATTGGGTCAATCGCTGCCAAGTCATTCATGCCCTTTATGCTCTAACAAGGGAAGTCGTCCATCCACTACTCAGTATCCCCCATTTCATCATCATCATTAGTGTCCATTTGTTAGTCGCTCTACTATTTTCTCTCGTGCCTTAGTTGGGGATCCCTTATTGCCTCACCTATGGCGGACCTCCTTCTGTCGACATCAACTCATTCACTCCAGGAGACAGGTCTAGAGGGCGGTATACCTTGGTTCCAACTCCTACACTTGTTTGGTGCCTCGTATCAGGCAAAGGGATTTCTCATTACCCTTTGCCTTGATTGTTTCTCAGCTCCAGCTTTTTTCAGCATGATCGAGATCCGTATACTTGATGGTCCAGTGACGCAGCAACAACTATTGGTGATTCCCGGGTGTGTGTGAGATGTCTCAACCCTCATGAGGGGGTGGCCCTGCAGGTAGCCCCCCACATGCCCGGATGACCTCTTCATTACAGCCTTTGATGCAGCTCCTTAAATTTGATGATGTCGGCCTTAGCTGCTTGCAGCGCCTTTTTGACTTGCATGAATCAATCAGATTTTGCGAGCCCTTCCCTATTTATAGGGGGCATTTGGGTTGTATCTGTATCTCATGTACTCAAATATTATTGTATAAGTCCTGGCTGTTATCCCAGGCACAACATATATGTGGGATTCATCATTCTATTTTTCAGGCTCGTGTTTATGCCAGCATGTGCTTTATAGTTCGGTTCCTTGTTTACTGGACACATTATTCTTTTGTACTTTGTCTCGGCGGGCATAGGTATGCCTCCCACGCCGCCTTTAGCACAGGTACCATCTCATAAACTAGAGACTTGTTGCACCTGTAAGTCTCATCTCCTCAAGGTCTAGTCCTTTAGCACATTAGACTACCTTACATTTCTCTCTCTGACTTCCCTCTTGATGTCTAGTGATTGAGTTCTTACAACGTACTTCGGTCATACGATTTTCTCCTAACACTCGTACGCTGGGGGGCAATCTGTTACACCATTTTTTGGTCATCTAACCTATTATCATTAGATGGACCCAAGTACACCTTGTAAGACCAATTTTACCCTAAGTAAAATTGCTTTCACTATGTGAAATAACTTAGTAAAACACCTTTATTAAGTTGTTTATGGTCTAAACAGGAAACCCCAAAAGGAAATAATAAACAAACCTATATTTGTTTATATTTCCTCAAGGTTTGTTTATTATTTCCTCAAGGAATAATTAGTTAAACATCAATTTAAATATTATTCCTGGTCATATTTAACCCAAAACAAGGAAATCAATTAAATAAATCTTTATTTATTTGATTATTTCCTAGGAATAAGTTATTTAATCTTTATTTAAATAATATTCCTAGTTAAATTTGACTAAATCATTTATAAATAATTAAATAAATCATTATTTATTTAATTATATTTCCACCATTCTCTTAAAATAATAAATAAATCATTTATTTATTTATTATTTATAAATAAATGAATTGACCCAAGTCAAAAATCCTTTCCCCTCCAACAAATATAAAATATTCCTAAAGGGTGGTTCTAGAATTTCATTAATAATATTTTATTCATGCACCAAGTTCTAGACTGCCCTAATATTTTGTTATAAATAGAAGGGTTTTCCCATTCATTAGTCACCTTTCATTGCATTAGATCACTCTGGGTCTATACTCTTGGTCTGACTTTGAGCCATTATCATTGTCACATTCCCCATTTTTTGCTTTGTGAGCTCCCTTTGAGTTCTATGTTTGTCTGGGTTTTCTACACCAACAAGAGAGAGAAGTTTTAGATCTGAAATGCTGAGGACTTTCAAGAACCCATCCCATTGAGGATAATTGGAAACACCTTTCTTGTTTTCCTCTCAGGTGCCCCTTTAATATAAAAATTCTTTCAAATATATTGTTCTTGTCTTGTCTATTGGATGCATGGAGCAACTTTTCATTTTCACTGCTTAATGTCTTTTATGCTTAGATCTGGATTTGTGCAGCATTATTTGGATCAACTAACTGCAGATTTAAAGATATTGGCAGCCATAATTGACGTTAGGGCTATTTGTTATGCGTAGCTAAAGTGGTATTTTTCCAACGAAATATTCATACTAACACGAAAATACACAAAAGTCACTGAAATGGTCCTCTAATGTTCAAGATGGGGATTGGAGGGACGGTGACAAAATGTTGTGGAACAAATGCCCCCTAAAGCATGAGGTCCGAGAGAGAGGGAGGAGTGAAATGCTTTACGAGAACGTGTTCAAACCAAACAATGTCGTCGGAAGACCTACAAGTACAATTACAACTGATATCTATGATACATGAACATGTGGCATGGGCGCAACCATCCATAAAAGAGTACATATAAAAATGAGATCTGAGGTATGGACGCAGCCTTCCAATAAGAAGGATCAAGAAATAGACTCAGGTATGGTCGCAAGCTCCTTAGAAAATGAAACAAGCTCTTATGAGGATAGTTCGTTTACTATGTCAACCTCGTTAAAAAATGAATTAGGTCTTGTGAGGATAGTTAATTTACTGCGTCAACCTCGTTAAAAAATGAAACAGGTTCCCTTTTCAATTCGAGATTTTGATTAGATATTGTAAAATCCCAGTTCAGTCTTTCTCTTGATCTCGTAATTAAACCTTCATTCCATCCACCTATCAGTAACTAGTAGTGTACTCCAGTGAATGTGCTGAAGCTTGGGGGGTATGTACCTCGAATTGAGTCACCATGCTAGGGGCATGCAAACTTATTTCAAGCATAGTTTGTTTCCATTTCAAGCTTGTGTAAAAATGAAACCGGTTTCAAGCATAGTTTGTTTCAGTTTGTTCAACGCATTCATTGGAGCAGACTACTAGTTACTGACAGGTGGATGGAATGAAGGTTTAATTACGAGATCAAGAGAAAGACTCGACTGGGATTTTACGATATCTAATCAAAATATCGAATTGAAAAGGGAACCTGTTTCATTTTTTAACGAGGTTGACACAGTAAAATAACTATCCTCACAAGACCTAATTCTTTTTTTAATGAGGTTGACATAGTAAACGAACTATCCTCATAAGAGCTTGTTTCATTTTTTAAGGAACTTGACACAAGAAAACAAACTATGCTCCAACAAGCTTATTTCATTTTTTAAGGAGCTTGACACAAGAAAACGAACTATACTCTGATGAGCTTGTTTCATTTTTTAAGGAGCTTGACACAAGAAAACAAACTATGCTCCAACGAGCTTGTTTCATTTTTTAAGGAGCTTGACACAAGAAAACGAACCATGCTCCGACAAGCTTGTTTCATTTGTTAAGCAGCTTGACACAAGAAAACGAACTCTGCTCCAAAAACCTGATCAAGACATACAAAGAGTCATGGCTTCCAAGAGGTTCTCATCTTATGGGAGAACAACATCTCAGAAATTAGGACTCAATGCCCTTAGTACATTGAGTACTACCTCACTAACTGAATTATCAGTGGATGCAGACATGGAATAGGTGGCCACATAATTGACCTGTGGCGGGGAAGATATCACCGATAGGTAAGGACCAGGAAAATACGATGGTAAACCAGACGTCTTATCAGGACCAATGAATGAAAGTTGATCAATGGTCACGATTCGACCTTCATGTGGAAAACAGATCACACGAAAGAGGGAAGAGACAAGCGCGCCCATGGCATAAGCATAGTCGTGCCCAAGGAGAAAATTAAAATCGAAGGGGCCTTGGACTACCATCACGTCTATATAGATGGTTTTCCCTCTCGAAGTAATAGGAAACTTTGGAAGGATCCCTAATGGTTAACTTGTTCCTTTGTCAAAAGCCAATGGATTCTGAGTAAATAGCACAAGCTGCGGAGAACCCAAAGCTTGCTATGTAATTGAGGACAAAATACTAACTGAGGCGCCTTCATTTATAATCATGCCCGGCAAAACCATATTGCAGGCTTGTACAGTGATCTCAAAGGGCACATAAGAAGGAAGACGGTATCCCATAAATCGACTCCAATCAAAGGAAGTGACCAAACTACATGGAGGGGATGCCATAGGAATAAGTGGATTATCCCCCTGTGTTACGGGAGCAGAAAGAGCACCCTCTTGAACTTCGAGAATGAGAGAATGAGGATCAATTTCTAGAACTATGGCGACAGGAGTCAGAGGATCACCCTCCTGGATCATGGAAATAGGAGGATCGCCCTCCGATCATGGGAAATCAGAGGAAACAAAAATAACCTGACTGGGATGAGACCCACTCTCAACGGAAAATACCTGATGAACTGTAGATGAAATCAGGTCAACCTTTTTCTCTACCAATAATTGGTCGGGAATGGACTCGGGAGACTGACTTTCAGAGAGAGAGGAATTGACCGGAGATGAATCTCGATCAATGACTTGATCAACTATCGGAGGACTCGAAGAAAAATTCTGGTAACTGACGGGAAGATAAGACTCGTAAGTCGAAAGGGTATCCAATACCTTAGAAGCTTCATCCATATAAGGACAGAGGTGAATGGGATGGTTCCCTTCACAAAACCCATAGGGAAATTTGATCTTACCCTGTTTCTTACGAGTCTCATTATCTTTAGCTAAAGGCTCATCTTCAGCATGATGCCCAGAGGTTGATGGTGAAGGACTAATCAGGCCAATGGACCACACTTATAGCACCTTGGGAATACTAGGGAAATCATGAAGAAGGTGGTCACCCTTACATATCTTACAAGGGAATTTGACTCGGTGAGACAGTGTGGGAGGTTTCTCGACAATAGCCGCATGGGTAGCAATAGTTGCTGATTTCCCCCCTAGCTTATTTTCCTTCTTCTTCTTCGAATTCTTATTCTTCTTCTTAGCCACCTAGGTACTAAAATCCAAACTTTCACCAGGCGAAGAGGAAGAACAAGGTGAAGAAATGGGCGAAGAAGGCAAGGGGTCAACGTTAAGATCAACATGGGGTTGACATGGTTCAGGCGGAGGATAACTTGGTTGAGAAACAGTTCGGACATTCGAAACCACAGGGGTCGAAAATAACAAAACCGAGAGATGAATGGTTAATCCCGGGAGGGACAACGTTGCCATATACGGGGCACCAACATTCCCGAATGAAGGAAAAGGACCGGGATTCCCATCTGAGGGAGTTCCTTAGTTGATGGACTATGGAAACGTTGCCATAGGAATCAATGCTAAATAATCACTAAGGAATGTAAATTTAACTAGGAATATTTCATGGGCAGTCAATTTTAAGCCACTGAAACAAAACTCTGCCTTTTCATATTTTAAGAGTCGAGAAAAGGACAAAAGGTGACTCTAGTCACTTTCATTTTGAAGCTTGAAAGGACAAGTGCTTGATGATATTTTCAATTCTAAAGAGTCACAAAAAGATCAAAATGACTACTCAGGAACTCTAGGCAAAAGGGTGAACCAGGTAATCGTGAATTGCAATATACACCTTGGTGATCAAATGAAAGAGAAATGACCAAGGACTTAATGTACGTGCGGGCAGGGCGACAGACTCGGCTTCCTATGGAAAAAGGATTGCAACCTATGAGGGTCTCCCTTTATATACTTGACGGTACGGGGAGCATAAGTCCGTGCTAGTGCTATCTCAAGCCAAACAGCGAACGACAGCTACTAGGTTTAAAGACTTTGGAACACATCACTAGCCTAGACCTCTAAATATATATGTGTTAGTTTTCAATGCTTCCTTAGGTTGATTGAATTCATTTTAATTTGATCTTGAATTAATTTTGCTATTTCAAGGCCTTACCGAATGTGATCTTGAATTCTTAATGCACAACTACATGCAAAATCAAATCATTCCCATTCAATGAATGCTAGCTAAGAGAAGGATAGTAGTCTATAACAGAGAAATCAATTGAATCACAAGAAGAATTTCACTAATGCATCTAAGATAACCAAAGAAGAAAATGAAAAACTCTTTCCTTGTTCACTAAAAGCTACTAATGCAAAATAACGTTTTTCATTTTCAAACTAAGCAAAAGAATGCAAATTTTGTCTTTTTAGATGAATGAGAAGCAAAATGCATCATTACACTAAAAAGAAAAATGGACACTAGTTTTTAGTAATTCGAATGAAACGATCTAAAACAAAGATATCAATCCAATCCAAACATCAAACACACTCAAAAACAGAGATGCACTCCTTCAGGCAAGAAGAGGGCTTTCAAACCGATTCAACGAGCAATGTAATCTATGCTCAAGGTGACAAATGGAGAGCTAAACAAAAACCAAGACAATCATTCAACAGACCAAAGACACGTAGAACTGAAAGAAAAACTAAGACAATCAGTCGACAAAGCGAAATGATAGAGACCAAACTGACTCAAACTCAACTCAGAAGGCTCAGTGAAGAGAGAGGCGAACAAGCGACAGGAGACTCCTAGAAACCCTAGGATGACAAACTCCACTGATTATATGAAGGACAAATAGGTGAGAAGAACGAGACAATAGGGTCAAAACAATCCCAATGGATCAATTGAAAGATAAAAATCCAACCCAAAGGTTAGAGGAACTAACAAAACTCAGGAAAAAGGCCAAATTTTAACCTACAGGATTCAACGTGTCCGTTTAACTGTAATTCGCGCTAAACAGAGTTTGGTGCACGTGTGACAAATGCAACAAACGCCAATTGGTGCGATTGTTCAAGAAAAATCATCCCTGAGCTAGAAAACCATGGAAAAAAAAAACCACTGAGTAGAGGTCAATTCTAACACTCTGGGACTGAACAGGATGGCTGAAAATAGTTAAACAAGTCAAACAAAGCAGAAAAAAGATGAAACGACCAAAGTTGACTCAACAAGCAAAACACTCGCCGAATAACTAGAGACAACAAACACACTAATCCCCAGTATGGTCACCAACTTGTTGTGCAGGTTAATCCCCTCTACAGATAGAGGCGATCCCTCTAGCAGTTGGGATAGATGACCTACCTTTGTTCCAACACTCTTGTCGTAGTTGTGGCAGCAGTCTCCTGATCTTCGTCTTCACACGTCGTGGTTCTTTAGCACTAATATTTGTGTGTCTGTTAGGTCCCTATATTACTAGTATAGTCCCTTATTGTTGTTAGTGTAACCCCCTTATTGTTATTATTGTACCCTTGTAACCCTTATTTTGTTATTATTGTGCCCTTAAATTATTATTGTTAGGTCGGCTAGGATTACATTGTGACCCACTAGGATTACATTATGGCCCCATGGACTCCTATATATAGAAAGGAGGTTTTGTAAATTGTATCATCCAAGAATTGTTCATTTATGTAATGTATTGGAGGTTTCCCCCTCGAAGTGGCTTATTTCTAAGGCGTTCATATCTCTTTTCTTCTATTTTTTGGAGCTGGTTACACAACATTTGGTATCAGAGCTTGGGATTCTAGGGTTTCGCTGCTCCAAACAGGTCATCGTGGCATTTTCGCTATAACTTTTTTTCTACGAAGTTTCAGAAGCTGAAATTTTTAGGGTGCGAAGCTGAAATCCCGAGGAAGATTTTCTAAAAATTTCAGAGCTTGGTTCGCAATATTTTCGGAGATATCATCTGTGGAAGTTAGGCCTTTTTTCAAGCTCCTAAACAGGTCATCGTGGCATTTTCGCTATAAAAAATTTTCTACGAAGGTTCAGAATCTGAAATTCGTATGGTGCGAAGCTGAAATCCTGAGGAAATTCTTCAAAAAATTTCCGAGCTTGGTTCGCAATATTTTTGGAGATATGATCTGTGGAAGGTAGTGCTTTTTCAGGCTCCTGAATTTCATCTCAAAGAGGTGATCGTGGGAAAAGTTCAATAACTCTCTCTCTGGACAGTGGATTTGACTGCCGTAAAAATTGGTCGCAAGTACACGAACTTTAGTTTCTTGGTTATCAATTTCAGAGACAAAGGACGAAACAATGACACGTGGCAAGTCCTGAAGCAATATTTTGATCTCCATAATGTACAAAACACACAAAAGGTACGCATTGCAACTTTACATTTAGAACAAAATACATTTGTATGGTATCAATGGCTTTGCTCCCGTAAAAAAATTGTCACTTGGTCAATTTTTACGGAGGAAATGATAGTACATTATGAGGATACAAAGAGCAACACCTTCTTTAGCCAATTGATAAATCTCAAGCAAAAAGGTTTAGTGGGGCAGCACATTGAGGACTTCCAAAAATTGAATATAAGGGTAACTAATATTCCAGAGGAACACAGGATTGATCTCTTCTTAGGTACTCTAAAGGATAACATCCAACATGAAGTTCGTGTTTTGGAACCCGATTCATTGGAGAAGGCATTCAGGTTGGCAAGAAAAGTTGAATGTAAAATTATGGCGACAAGGAAGCCTACCACTCAATTCTATAAAGAAGGAAGTGTTGCTACGTCCAGATTTCCACAACCTACAAGGTTGACACCACAACAATTGGAAGAAAAAAGAGCAAAAGGGCTTTGCTACAGTTGTGATAGCAAATACACTAAAGGTCATAAGTGTGCTGAAAAGAAATTATTTTACATAGACTGTGAAGAAGAAGAAGAAAATGAAAAAGAAGAGGATATACACCAGGAACCAGCCATAGAAGAGGAAGAAATGAATCCGACCATATCATGTAATGCACTGGCCGGAATTACCACTCCTCAAAATCTCAAGATAGTAGGACAGATCAAGAAGAAAAGGGTAATAGTGTTGATTGATTCAGGTAGCACCCATAATTTTATTCATTGTAAGGTAGCCAAGGAATTAAATTGTTTCCTATACCCAGCACCAGAATGTCAAGTGATGGTTGCAAATGGAGGAACTATAAATTGCTTTGGAAAATGCCATAATATCAAGCTAACCATGGGGAATATGTATTGACTAGTCCAATGCTTTCCATTCCTATGGGAGGTGCTGATGTTGTACTAGGAGTACAATGGTTACAATCTTTGGGGACGGTAGCTTTTAATTTTCAAGAACTTTCTTGAAATTTTTTTCAGAAGGAAAGGAAGTCGAATTACGGGGTATTGAAGGGAAGCCAGGAAGGATAATAAGCTCTAATGTCATGACAAAGCTTCTAAAGAAAGAACAACGAGGCGTAATTGCACAATTATGCTCACTAGAAGTTCCAACATCAAAATCATCTATTTCTGCAGATCTCCAACAAGTCTTGTACAATCATTCCAAGGTGTTTGAAACTCCCAAAGGACTCCCACCTATTCGTGATCATGATCATGCTATTCATTTGATTCCAGGAAGTGTTCCTTCAAACATCAGGCCTTATAGATATCCTTACTTCCAAAAGAGCGAAATTGAACGTATGATTGCAGAAATGTTAGAGGCGGGTATAATTCAACCTAGTCAAAGTTCTTTCTCTGCTCCTATGGTATTGGTACACAAGAAGGATGGATCATGGCGAATGTGTCCGGATTATAGGGAGCTCAATAAGCTCACCATTAAAGACAAATTTCCCATTCATGTGATTGATGAATTATTGGATGAATTACATGGAGCAATTTATTTTACCAAGTTGGATCTTCATTCAGGATATCATCAAATTAGAATGAAGACCGAAGATATTCCAAAAACAACATTTCGAACTCATGAGGGTCATTATGAATTTTTGGTCATGCCTTTTGGCCTTACCAATGCACCTTCTACATTTCAAGGGTCGATGAATTCCATTTTCAAACCCTTCCTTAGAAAATTTGTGCTAGTATTTTTTGATGATATACTAATCTATAGCAGGTCTTGGAAGGATCATGTTGAACATGTTGACAGTGTGCTCAAACTATTGCAGGAGAAACAATTATATGCAAAAACATCCAAATGTTTCTTTGGAGTACAAGAGGTGGAATATCTAGGTCATATTATATCTCACAAGGGTGTTAAAGTAGACCCTAACAAAATTAAAGCCATTAAGGAATGGAAAGTCCCCACGACCATAAAGCAGTTGCGAGGATTTCTCGGGTTAACAGGGTATTATCGCAAGTTTGTTAAGAATTATGGGAGAATAGCAGCACCTCTAACAACATTATTCAAGAAAGATGCATTTTCATGGACTCCTGAAGCAACTAAGGCCTTTGAACGTCTTAAAGAGGCAATGTGCCTAGCACCGGTCTTAGCTACACCAGACTTCACAAAAACCTTTATTGTGGAATGTGATGCCTCAGGAAATGGAATTGGTGCAGTTTTAATGCAGGAAGGACGACCCATTGCTTTTGAAAGTCGTCCAATCAAAGGAAAGTATTTACAGAAACCTATTTATGAGAAGGAAATGTTAGCAATACTGCATGCACTAAAGAAATGGAGAACTTACCAAATGGGAAGACACTTCAAGGTAAAAACTGATCATGATAGTCTGAAACACTTTTTGGAACAAAGACTATCTTCAGAAGAGCAGCAAAAATGGGTCACAAAGATGTTGGGTTATGACTTTGAAATAATCTACAAAAAAGGAAAGTTTAATGTTGTTGCAGATGCACTCTCAAGAAAGAATGAAGAGGTGGAAGCATTGCTTTGTGCCATTTCTATTATCCAACCAGATTGGATAACCGAAGCAAGAGATGAATGGAAGAAGGACAAAGATGTATGGACACTCATTCAAAAGTTTCAACAAGATCCTAGTACATCTGATACATTTAGTTGGAAAAATGATTCCTTATGGTACAAAGATCGCTTATATCTTTGTAAGAATTCCCAACTAAAACAAAAGATTCTTTTGGAATTGTACACTTCTCCTTTAGGAGGACACTCAGGATTTTTAAAAACTTACCACAGGGTGAAGAAAGAATTTTTTTGGGATGGCCTTAACTCTGATATTCAAAAGTTTGTGGCGGAATGTTTGGTTTGCCAGCAGAATAAAGTGGAGACAATTAAGACCCCGGGACTTCTACAACCTTTATCCATTCCATGTCAACGTTGGGAGGAGATTTCAATGGATTTTATCACAGGTTTACCGAAGTCCGAAGGCAAGAATGTCATCATGGTGGTAGCTGATAGACTTACCAAGTATGCACACTTTTGTGCATTATCTCATCCATTTAAAGCAAGTACAGTTGCTACTACATTTGTGGACAAAATTCAAAAGCTACATGGAAGCATAAGGGTTATTGTGAGCGACAGAGATCCCATTTTTATGGGAAATTTTTGGACGGAGTTATTTTCTTGTTTGGGTACTCAATTAGCTCATAGCTCATCTTATCATCCTCAATCTGATGGTCAAACAGAGATATTAAATAAATGTTTGGAAGGATATCTTCGTTGTTTTGTATCTGATAAACAAACACAATGGGTCAAGTGGTTACCTCTCGCTGAATGGTGGTATAATACTTCCTTCCATACTGCAGCAAAAATGACCCCATTTATGGCACTTTATGGATATCATCCACCATCCATCACATCATCTTTAAGAGAAAATTCGAAGGTTCAAGCAGTGGAAGATCACATCGAGCATCAACAAGAAGTTCTCCAACTCTTAAAGGATAACCCGAATTTGGCACAAAATCGAATGAAACAACAGGCAGATCAACATCGCAGCGAGAGAAGTTTTGATGTAGGAGATTGGGTATTTTTACGGCTACAACCATACAAACAAATGTCCCTCAAGCAAGCTAAGAAGGATAATAAATTATCGCCAAAGTACTATGGTCCTTACAAGGTATTGCAAAAGATTGGTACTATGGCATACAAATTGGAGCTTCCTGCTTCTTCGCGAGTACATCCAGTTTTCCATGTTTCATGCTTAAAGAAGGTTATAGGAGAAAATCTTCCAGTTCAAACAATATTGCCAGAACTCGATGAGGAAGGAAAAATCATATTGGAACCAGAAGCGGTCATGGAAACAAGAACTCGACAACTACGGAATCGATCAATTTCAGAGTATCTCATCAAGTGGAAGAACTTACCCACCGAAGATTCTACATGGGAGGATGAGAATTTTATACAGAAGCACCCAGAGCTACTCAAGCGTTGAGGACAACACTTTTTTGAAGGAGAGGGGCATGTTAGGTCCCTATATTACTAGTATAGTCCCTTATTGTTGTTAGTGTAACCCCCTTATTGTTATTATTGTACCCTTGTAACCCCCATTTTATTATTATTGTGCCCTTAAATTATTATTGTTAGGTCGTCTAGGATTACATTGTGGCCCACTAGGATTACATTATGGGCCCATGGACTCCTACATATAGAAAGGAGGTTTTGTAAATTGTATCATCGAAGAATTGTTCATTTATGTAATGTATTGGAGGTTTCCCCCTCGAAGAGGCTCATTTCTAAGGCGTTGATATCTCTTTTCTTATCTTTTTGGAGCTGGTTACACAACAGTACGAAAAATATCCATGATAGTTTATGAATCACCCCAACATCTATCCTTTATGCAAGTCATATGATGATATTTCTTCACACTTATTTATCTCTTGTCCCAACACAGTGTAGGTCATCATCAGTACCACCCTTGCAAAATTGAACATGATAGGCTCATGGTCCTATCTAAGCTTGGTTGAAAATTTCAAAACTTAGTTACAAAACATCATGGAAGATTTATTAAAAAGGTTTCCCATGCATTATAATCAACAATATCTGGTGGGATTGTAACAACAACACATTTTGTTCACAAGAAATATCCACGATAGTTTACGAATCACCCTAACATCTATCCTTTATGCAAGTCATATGATGATATTTCTTCACACTTATTTATCTCTTGTCCCAACACAGTGTAGGTCATCACCACCACCCTTGCAAAATTGAACATGACAGGCTCGTTGTCCTATCTAATCTTGGAAGAAAATTTCAAAACTTAGCTGCTCAACATCATGGAAGATTATTCTAAAGGTGTCCCATGCATTCTAATTAGCAATATCTTGTGGGATTGGAACAAAAACACATTTTGTTCACAAAAAATTCTAACAAAGATCACAATTAAATTGATAAACAATAGTGTTTGGAAGACAAGATTCATCCTAAACCACAAAATAATGGATTTTGGTAATTCCTCCACTCCCTCTTGGATGCCCTTGTGACTTATTTGATGGTGTTGCACAAGTTATCCCACCTAGTTGCAAAGTGGGTGTGGTACTCTTCCTCTCCCAGTCTTATAGTGAGAAAGTAAGACATACCCAAAGTTAAGGCTCCAACAACTGAGTTGATTCCACTGCTCTTTGTACCCTTCTGGAAATTGCATCCATCAAAAGAGTCAAATACCTATAGATCATGGGGGATTCAAAAATCATGATCAATTGGGTCAATAATTCATGATAGAAAACATCTACCTACACCCCATCCTACAAGATATCATAGATTCCCCCAACTCTTTGGACTAGCTATCTTTCAAACACATTCTGAAGGAGATAAATACCACAACATACAAGCTTTCAAAATAATCTCTCAAATTTCCCATCGATACCTTTGTGGTATCAGACTCCATCGATAGGATGGAGTATGACCAAATGATTATTCATGTCTAAGCTCGAAAGACAAGCCAATCTAGATTGATGCATGCACATTCCAATCATGACAATTAATTTCTACATCTTCTCAATAGAAAAAACAAGTAATATTTTTTCTCTTCTCACTTTACAACATAAACACCAATTTCACCCATAATGTTAGGATAAGTTGAATGATATGACCGAAAATGTGGGAGGAGTATTTTGTGGTGTATTGAACAGGACTGGGGGACACACATGTAGCATGGATGGGTAGAAGTGGGATGTCCAAGCATGGTTTACTAATATCTATAATCCAGGCATTAGAGAATGAGAAGGGGGATTAAGACCTAATGTCATAGGGGCTAGGGGGCCTAGAGGGAAGGTAACAAGAGAAATTGAAAGGGGAACCCCTCATAGTGGTGATAAGGGCATTAGGGGCCCCATTATCACAACCAATAAGTCACTAACCCAAAACCATTAAATTCCCTATCCCTTAACCCTGAAGCCATACTCCCTTAACCCCTACACTCATACCTCATAAGCCACCGAACCCTTGACGCATTAAACCTTAAGCTATTAACTCATAACCTAGAATCCATGAACCCCCTAAGCACTAACCCCTTATTCTCTTAACCCGTGACACTTAAACCTTAATCCATAACCCCCAAACACCTTAAAACCTAACCCCTTAGCCCCTAACACCTAAATCCCTTAATTATTAAGCCCTTAACCCCTAAATCCCTTTCCCCCCAAGCCCTTGGCCCTTAAATATTAACTCTTGAAGCCCTTAACCACTTAGTATCTAAGGAAAAACACAACACCTCAAACCAACAAAATAACCTCTTAGGAGAATCCTTCACCTCTAACTAAGAATATTGGTACCATTTGATTTTTAGAGAACTGGGTATTGGTCTCGAGGGTGTGCGTTTGTGGGTAATGCGCTTATAACATGTATACCAAATGTAGAACAACTGGATAATTTGAAAAACCTCGATAAGAATTGCTCACAATATCTACTCTTCATGTTGACATGGAGCTTGTAGTGTTCTCCCACATAAGGAGTTGACAATGAATAAATCACTCATAATGACACAACCTATTCAACCCTAATGAACAAGGAGCTAACCCTTGATAGAAATATTTTATTTGCTAAAAACCACAATTGTGTCAATGTATAATACTATACATAAGAGAAAATAAAATGATATTATCCACATCAATTCTTGAAATAGCCTCACATTTGCCACGAGTGGTGAGCCAAGGGGTGAATGTAGGGCACTATTAAAGTTACATCATGTTTAAATTCCTTTTACATCACAAGATTGTTCTCCATTAGGGTTGATGCACCATCACAAGGGAGCATGACACCTTTTTGTGGGGGAGCGATTAAAGTTGTAACACAATTCAGGTGACATACACCTCCAATGTAAATGACATCATTATACGTTTGTGTCAATTTGTTAAAGAGGTTATTTATAAACAATAAATTTAGTACTTTGACTTCATATTTTCATGGCCTTGACTCTAAGATGGATTTGTACTAGGAACACTTCATGCAAATAAGAGGGGGCCTTAATTTTGAACCCTCATACACACAAGAGCACTAGATGTTGCCCTTCAAATCCCCCATGGTGGTTTCAAAGTGGGTTTACATTAGTGTCTAGTTGAAACCAATGACATCATGATATTCCTCTTCTCAATAACATCTTCTAGCTTTGCCATATACACAACATTGAGTTAGAGGATCACCTCATCTAATGATCTTACAATTACAAGTTGTAAAAGTTCACCTGCTAAATTAATACTAAATTTGAGAAATTTTAAGTGATCGAACTAAAAATGGCTAACTTAAACGGCTAAGAAAGTCATAATACATTGCATGTATTTCTCTGATCTCTAGGATGAAAGGGAAACCAAACTCGAAGCTAGACAAGATACATACATTGAAGATGGATTCAATTTTGGAAACTATCATTTAAAAAGAGGCTAGCTCTGCCCCAAAATGACAGTCCCTCCTCCAATATCTTGCCACAACTTCCATAGTTGTCAATTTTTACAATAATAGAACCTCTAAGTACAAGCTTACCATATAATTAGAACTTAGGTTGGAATTTATTTGATTCTTGAACTCTTTAGATGATGACTAAAGATCATTAAATATATAGATTGAAGCATTTGCTTGTAGTTATTTATGAACTTGTTAACCATCCATAGAGGAATACTTCCCTCAGACATGTACTTGATTTTGTCCACAATGAAAGAATCCTACTATGTTTTTGGTATATTCGACAAGACTACATCTTTAAAGTAATGAAGATTTAATTATTAATGTTTGAAAATCCTTTAAGAGGTGGAGACAATCAAATTCACATAAGAGGAGGTATTCCCTTTGTTTAGCGAACCTCCATGGAGAGAAAGCAATAAATGCAAGATTAACCTATTGTTTATGTGATAATTAGGGAATGTATATCCATTCTCTCAAAGATTAGTCTTAGATAATGAGAAAGAATCTCCTATTTATTCTAAATAATCCTTAACGCTATTTATAGAATACCTTCTCACCATCACAATCACAATAGTCATTTTTTAAGAAAAGAACTACAACAAAACTTTAAATATGCGAATAAGTAACCTCCATACATAAAGGTGAAAACATATTTAAAACATTTTTAAAGTAAATTAGAATATAATATAGAAAAATTAACAAAAATCTTGATACAACATTAATTAAAATAATTTTCTTTAACACAAATATATTATTAAAAACTACAAATTAACATTAATAAATAAATAATTTATATAAAACCCCACTTTATTAATGAATAATTACTTAATTTATAATTGATTTATATATCAATTCAATGTGACTCAAAGAAATGACACAAGTCATTATAATTATCCCACCCAATCACTTAGTTTCATTCCGTTGCCGTCTTGTTCCATTTATTTTTCCAAATTAAAAAAAATATTAAACTATTCCAAATTCTTTGAAATCATATGGCACCTTTACATTTAATTCCTCTTTGTATTTTGCTGCTATTGCATTATCCCTCTCCCTGCCCTGAAATGAGCTCTCGCATTGTCTTTGTATTTTTCCGCTATTGCATTATCCCTTTCCCTGACCTGAAATGAGCTCATGCAATGAAACGAGCTCAGGAGCTCGCTTTTGTACAATTTGGTTTGCAATCGCTCTCGAATAAATCCCTAAGACCCTAGATCCCTTCCTGCACGACTTCCAACAGATCATTTATGCACGACTTCCAACAGATCATTTGCGTTTCTTCACCGTCAAAACGAGTTCAGAAAAGGTATTTTTATACAAGAGAATGCTTAAATTTCGAAATCCCATAATTTTTCTTGTGGCTTTCATGAATCCTGTATGTATGTCTTGGAGAAAATTCATTAAATAAGCCATTGTATTCTTTGAACTAAATGTGTTGAAATAGGTCTTGCTCAAAACACTGTTTTAAGCAGCAGAATTAGAGAAAAAAAGGTTGATTAAAGTATCTACAATGGTTCTTTGGTTCTTTCAGTTCAATTATTCTAAGCTTTCAATGGAAAAGTTTAACCCTATTTTGGCTTATAGACAATATTTCATAAGCTAAGGCTCTCTATAAATGGACTGTAATTTAGAGCTGTTGATACATAAAAATATTCATGGGAAATTCATTACAATGTTATAAACTCTGCTAAGATGAAAAGGGGCTTTCCAAGTACAACTCTTTCCAGTCCCCTTGGTCTGCAACTACACTAGATTCATCTTCTCAAAAAGAACAAACTCCCATGCTCAAGACTGCCAAAATGAGCGTACCTGATATTGATTGGCCTTTGGCACAAACTAAATTAATGCCATCCACTGGATCACATATATAACGGTGTGTGCTGCCACATGCTTGCTTTATCCAATGTTGGATAGGACTGATATAGTCATCATCTTGGGCATATGAATAGTGCAGTCCATCATCTAGCCACAAGCCACCTACTTGCACTAAAAATGCCTTTACAAAGGTTGGTGTACATGCTCCAACAATTGCCCCCCTTCTCTGCCATGCAAGTCTCCTGTAATAGATTCAAACATTAAGGTTTTAAAAGGTGGCTCCAAGATAAGCCTGCAAAACGTTGTTGACCTCTACGAATATCCACATGAAGTATGCTGCAAAATTTTAGATTTGGAAAACCAAGCCAGCTTATGATTTGGGGCTTGATGGCCTCTTTTGAAAAGTTGAAAATTGCCACAATACATCGATGTTTGAACATATTGCTGTCCCAAACATTTTGTAGTGTTGGGATTGCATTGCTTGCTGATTTTTTTCCCCATTGATAAGGACACATGGATGTTGTTTAAAATGGAATATGCATCATGTACCTCAACATCTTTTGGCTGTCCAAGATCACATGAAATAGGATCTGGAACGCCCTTTTCATGCTCCATATATGATGTGCGATGTCCTTCTCATGATCCATGAGGTGGCTCCCAAGGCCGATGAGAAAAAGAAGGAGCAAATTAATGTCTTTATCTATCAAGCTCTCACCATCCATGTCATAGATGTGATCTCCAAAGACAAATCACTATCAGCAATCCATGTTCCATCTACATACCAACGATTAATGTCCCATTTATGTCTCTCAATCACAAAGAGAGTGCTCATATCATCATCCTTGATGTTGAAATTTCGCATTATGATGGGACTATGAAAGTAGAAGCATAAGTGATATGGAAAGGAACTTTGAGTACAAGAGGATAGAGGACTTGAACAAGGTGAAGTTCACCATTACCAAGTTGGAAAGGCATGCTTCTATATGGTGGGATTTTTGTACCACATGAGTTAATCCGTCTGAACAAAGAGAATATAAGGACTCGGAACAAGATGGTGTCCAAGTTGAGAGAGAAATATGCAACATAGAGATAGCATGTGCGAGGATATATCAAATTTCTACCTGCATAGGTCATCACGAGGATGAGAACTAGAAAGTATTGGGGTATGTGAATGGGATGAAGTTTTTAGTGTAAGATGAGATGAGCCTCCACAATATAGTATAATTGAGGAAGCTTACTAATTAACATCAACGACAAAATATAAGTTAGTGTGCAAAAACAGGAGGAGGAATGCTGGTAGAGGAAGAGGTGCCTGACGTAGCAGAAGAAATTCAGTGCTCTACATGGAGAATTTGTGTGAAGAGACGAATGATAAGTAAGGGGAAGGTCGTTGTAAAAGGCCTTTGGAAACTTGACAACTTTCAATGCTAGTTATAAAAGGAAATTACTCTTTATGACTTCAGTTAATCTTGAGAATATCCTTGACATCCACATTTCTTATATCACCAGTATGGCAGGAGCTAGGACATATGAAAATTTGGCACAGTGGTTATGTTGGGGTTTGTAGAGTAACTTTTCTACTCTATGTTTCCTTGTGGATATGCTATCTACCTTATTACTTGAGTTTCCATGAGTAAACTAAAAATATTGTTCCATGCTTAGTTAGCAGTTGGACTGCCATTGACAAATTGATTTGAGTAGTTGGTTTTCTTTTTTGATCTTTTCTGATTAATTAGTAAAATCCATATAGTTCATTTTTCTTTTTAATTACTGTGGCTGTTATAGATATTCAAACTTATCAGTCATCCTCATATTTTTAACTTGGAATTCTATGCTCCATGATATTTATTATTCATCTAGTGAGCATTCACATTGAATTGGGAACTTAATTGCAGAGTCTGTTCAGAAGGAAAAGACAAAGGATGTAGTCGGTACCAGCTACGGGCAGTCTTTAGGGAATATTCAGTATACCTCCTTCGGTTCCTTGAAACAGGTGCAATACGATACAGTGAAAATAAAACAGCAAGTTGCAAGTGTCTACATTCTTCAGAAATTAGAATATATAATTAAATGTTTTTCAACCTGTGTTGACAGTTGAAACATTGTTTCTGAATACATTAAGGATTGACATGTCTGATCTGCATATGCAAGTATTATATTTCATATCGATGAGTGTCAAAACAAATACATTCTTAACAAAATTTTGTATCAATACGGATGCAGGATAATCTGATTATCACACACTTGTTGGTTACAACTAGTCTATTTCATTTAAATTAGGAACACACCGACGACATTGAAGAAAAACTATATGACTGATGGCTTGCTCTCAAGAATCTACTGTCTTGCCTACATAACCATTCTTCAATATATATTACAATAAATGTTGACCTTAGAATTATAGCCTTCTGTTTTTACTGAACAACAGAGATTCCATACATAGCAAAGGTCCTGAGGCTTCTATCCATGGAAAGTTTCCACGCATCCTCAAGAAATTTGAGCATTGGGATGCCAAATGGTTCCACCAAACCATAGTTTCAATGACCCCTGAAGAATGCTAAACACTGGGATCAAAATTGGCAGAGAAAGTGAAGTCTCCTATTCATAACGAAACAGAGGATATTAGATTGCACCACCAGAGAACTCGCATCAGTTACCCCAGCAATTCTAGTAAGATAGAGGATTTGTTGCAAAAATAAAGAATTACAGTTCATAACCAAACAGAGGATATTAGATTGCACCACCAGAGAACTCGCATCAGTTACCCTAAAAATTCCAGTAAGATAGAGGATTTGTTGCAAAAAGAAAGAATTACAATCCTTGAGATGCTAAGTTGTTGCATCCCAATAAAGAACAAAGAGATTCAAAGCCCCTGCCCAAATACAACTCAATGAATTAATGCATCATCAATTAGATTACCTATGCCGACTCTTCCTATTCATCTTTTTCACTATTTGAAAAATGGTGCAACTTCACTCCCTATAGTACAAACACAAGTAAACATGTAGCAGCAACGACATATTCAACACCCTATTACTACAGCAACAACAAATCTAGCAACAACAGTAACAGAAGTAGCAACAAGTTGTTCAATTACAGGTAGAGTTTCACGAACAACAAATGTCACAACTTCAACAAATTAATGAGTTGAATAATGACTCGAGGACAAATTAGTCTTCTATTAAACATGAATTTATGTTGCAACACCATAATTTAAGTCAACATTCAGTTTATGAACAACAATAGCAGAAGCTTACGACAGGATATGTAGAGACTAGGTTTAAGAGCTCTGGGCCATGGCTATTGAGATGATGTGTTATACCTTTCTATATGTTCAGGGATTGGGTTTAAGAGTGTTTTCTTGCCTTACATGTGCAGCAATAGATATAAGATAAGGTTTAATGAGATACCTCCACCTGGAACCAAAACTGGATATATCGTTCCAGAGTGGAGAGATGAAAATCCGAGCATTAAAGACCTCCAAGAAGGGTATGGTTGTGAGCTTCCAAACACAATAATAATACTACCTTTGTGGCTTGAGAAGGTTGATTCTGTGAAAGAGCAGGTAGCTAATATTCATCCTGAAGTAATTATGTTTATGTCTAAAATCAGAAAGTTGTCTCTTTGTGATAATAATGAAGACTCCGCACTGAGCAGGGTTAATGCAATTTGTGTTTCACAAGAAACAACATTTAGAACTACCAAGAATGAACACAGTCAATCATTTATTCATCATAATTAAAAAAAAATAAGATAGAAATCACTTATGGATATATTCACTTCAACTTGTCATGGAATTGAAACTCTAAAAATGAGTTCTTGGGATGGAGAAAATTTCATAAGGAGCAAGTACATATTTCTTCCTCCCCATCGCATATTAGAGTGAAAAGCCTTGACCAGAAATAAGCTTGAAGAAAATTAATTGCTAAACCACTTTCACTAGAAATATTTACCATTTGCCCACATTTGCAAGGCTTGATATATCATATGAGGTACCCCATTCTATTGGCATGGGATTGAGAGGGCCATGATGAATGAAGAAACTGATTAAATAATCAATTAAATATTTATGATAGCATGGTAACATTTTTTACTACAAGTTCTAATCCCTTTTATATTCTTCCAGACAGCTGAATTGTCATTTTTGATGGATTGAAATATTGTCATGGATATAGGCACATAAAGAGATTTGTAGCAGACAAATTACTAGATGGTTAGTGAAGAAAATACATTGCACTGCTAGCATCAAAAATTCCCTTGTGGATCTTTAAGAATGTTAGGGTGACAGATTTCATTGCTAGGCCTGCATTCAAAGATGGATTTGTTCAAGTCCTTGACTATTATCTTTGCCAGGAGTTCCATTTTAGCAAATGAAAAAAAATTAATTCAATGAATACTATTCACAGGTCAATCTCAAAATCAATACCCCAAGCGAACACATCACAACACGGCCCCAACAAACAATCCTAGGCAATAGCTTATAGCTCCCTCCAGCCAATGGCTTCTGTTCTAATGCTTTTATATTATCAATTGCCAGCCTGTCTAGCTTACTTCAATCCCAAGAAGTTAATCTATACCAAAAATGGGTTGAAATCTCCCTTGAAGATTATATAGTCAGGTCTAACATTAATCTATAGTCGTTTCTATAAAGACAGGCCTAAAATTCAACTATTTGTGTTGTAAGGAGTTTGCAAACAACAAATAAGATTTCCATGCCCATGTTTTTTACAGATTTAGCAGGAAAAGCTAAGGGCTCAAATGTAAATCCATGTTTCTTAGCTATGTATGTTTAGCTACATGTGGTCTCACTATGGCCTGGTTGGTCCAAGCCAGTTTCACCCTGATTTAGAATCCTTGGTAGTAATGTTGAGTACACAAACAGTACAGCCTCAACAAAAAATCAGGCAGTAACTTAAAAGGGAGTAATAATTTATCCATCATATTTATATACAGAGTTCAAGCCTTTGAACCTCAATTAGTTTCATGCCACAATGACTTATAAAAAATGAAATAGCATCTCTACACCAAATCTGTCTATATCAGGAGAATTTTCCAAGACAATTTAGCTATTTGCAAGAACTGTAGGATAACAATCATCGACCAATGAATTGATACAGAGTAGAAATAATTGATGCACATTTTAAACCCTAGTGCCATTCTGAGACACATTCCTTTCTTGAAAAATTCCTTTTTTTGACAAACTGAATATTATGATTTATAATCTTGAAACTTCCTTTGTACTAGTTGGCTTGGTTGTATTATTCCATTATTAGTCCCTGGAACTTTGTCCTATTCCATTACCTCTTAGCATCTAAGCATGACTTGAATAGGATTACTGTAGATGACATTTATAGATAGAGAACATTACTTCTCCTCCGGTGGGCCTTAGAACTATGATGGATTTGTACAAGGAGCACTTCATGCATACATAGTGTTTGGATGCATGCTCTTAGGTTTTTCTTGGCCATTTTAAGGTCCTCCATGAGACAAACAACAACATAATCAGCTCCAACCTTGCTAGTATGACGTGTTCACCTTATCTGAAGTTTCAGTTATCTCAAATTGCGGTTATAATGAAATTGCAATTATAAGGAAAGACAGACTGGAATTGTGAGTTTTGGGAATTCTTCAAATCTGTTAAATTTGCCTATGATATTTAGCAGAGGAGAATCCCACAAGGTGGAATTTGTATCTCCATCCGTGATAGTGTTTGCTAGTTTGGCTGAATTGGGTATATCTTCTCATATAAGCAGAATACCCATTTTGTGTATCTATTGGAAGAGGTAACTACAATATTGCATTTGTTTTTTATGCTTCTTTCTTTATTCTTCTTTGGGTTTTCGTGATTTTGTGAGTTTTTGTTTCCATTTTGTTACTGTACGAGGTCATCAAAATATGATTTATTTTGTCTTTGAATCTGCCCTTTGTAAGCTATGCTTTGCATCTTATTTGGAAGTTTTTTTGAATTCATTCAAGTGGAATCTAATGGATGTTCAAAACTAAGTTGATTATGGTTGTAAGCAAAATTCAATGTTGAGAGAAGCCATTATTTCTGCATATGGATGGCACTACCATTGAATCAAGTCATTGTTAGCACATATGGATATGGTTCCTCAGCCTGTGCATAAGTATTTTATTTTGAATCGATTTTGAACCCACTGGATACTAATCATTCCTCCCTTCCATGAGAATGGTGGTTGGCTAACAGTCGTATTGCGTTGGGTGTTTGATTTGATTGTCATGTTTCAAATTGTAGGATCGGAGGTTTGGTTTCATTGGCATGTTTCAAATATACCATTGGTTGTGAATTTACAATTGGATCTGCATTTTTATGTAGGGTGATCATCTGTGTATGTTTTTGTGTTCATAAGGGAAAAATAATTTATTGGGCTCTAACAGAATGAGTTCTACAATATGCTGCATTTCGGGAATGATACTGTTGTTGGTATATTTGTTCTTCTAGGATTCTCTCAAATTCTTCCAGAAAAATATCGTTTGCAGCAACTAGACATTGTACAGCAGGCATCTGAATAAGTTTTGTTCTCTCAAAAAAAAAAAAAATTATTGGGAGCTAGCATATTGAGTTCTGCAATATGCTCCATATAGCTTTCAGTGATATCATTGTTGGTGTTCTTTCTATTCTAGGCTCCTGTCACATCATTCCAGAAAATATATGTTTGCATCTACTGGACAAAATTGTAAATGCATTTTTTCCATGTATTGATGAATTAGCCTGAATGATTATTTGTTGCTTGATTGCTATGATATTGTTCAAAACCATAATCATGTACATCACAGTATTTTTGAATTATCATTGTCTGTTTGCCCAGCTATGAGATTTCTCTACTAGCATTGATGTCTATCATCATCATGTGCTACTGTTAAAGGTTTTCATGGGTTGATTTGTGCAAGTGGAGTTCAGTAATTTGGCATTAAATTTGAAATAAATTTTGTCTTTGGGAATTTTACCCTTGAGAACCAGATGGAATACAAAAATGATTTGGAGACAGGAAACCGGGCTGACAGTAGAGATGTGAAAAATCATCTTTCAGAAAAAATTAGTCGGCGTAGTAGATCAAAATCTAGTCATCCTAGTGGTAAAGGGGAAAAAAATGCAGATGTTCACTCCTTCCAAGGGAGTTCTCTTGTTGCAATACTTTGTACATATATTGTTGCCTTGGGGCCTATGGTGTTTGGATTCTCTGTAACTTATTTTTCTTATTTCTTAGTTTGCTTCTCAACCTTTGTCTTGAATACCTTTCAGTCTTCAAAACAGGGAAGGGTTGATTAAATTTCTCACGATTGTGGCAAAGTAATGTTGTAACAGGTTGAATATTCATCGCCTACTCAAAATGGGATCATTGATGATCTTGATTTAACCTTGTCTCAGGTATGTTTTCACTGTTAGATGATTTTTAAGAGCATGTCTTTTAGTCAAAATTTTAGGATAAATACACAGATGATCATACATCTCTTAAGAAATTCATGGACCTATTTAATATCTATTTTGGTGCATTTACTATTTTCCAATGCAATCAAGTCCATAAGTTCTGAATGCTACCACAAAAAATTTCAATTGTTTCCTATTGGGTTAAAGTGATTAATATTTCCCAACGAGACTACAAAAAGGCCCATTGTGACCTAAAACATGTTGAATTCTGTGTCAGTTCTCTTTATTTGGATCCTTATCAAACGTGGGAGCCAATGTGGGTGCAATAGTCAGTGGACAGGTTGCTGATTATATTGGACGGAAAGGCGTAAGTGCCCTTAATACTATGTATATCAAGTTCCAACCCTATCATTGCTCAAGAAGACTTGGATTTAGCTTAATTACTATTTTTTGTTTTTGATATTATAAAGCTTTATTTCAAATAGATATCAGTTTGTTATGTGGACAATCCATGTAGTCCCCTCATTTATGTGGTCTTAATAAGATTTAATTTTTTTCCCTATGGATTTCATCCTTTTGATTCAGTTTGGTAGGATTAATCTCTTCTATGTTTGTATGCAGGCATTATTAGTGGTTGCCATTCCAAATATTATTGGTCCAAATATTATTGGGTGGCTTGTCAATTTTTTTGCAAAGGCAAGTTAAACTACCTTAGAGAAGGGTCTTGTCTAGAAATTAAATAGTTTCTGGTTCATTTGGATTCTAAATTGGAAGCCAATTTTTTATTTGATCTTACTATTGTTGCAGGATTCTTTATTTTTATACTGGGGAATATTGTTCACAGGGTTTGGAGTTGGGGTCATCTCATTTGTTGTAAGTAATACCTTTCTCACAAGGTTGGGAAAGGGCTATTTCTCTTTGTTTCCAAACTAAGGAAAGTGAAGTGAGTCATTGGGGTCGTTGGAGAAAAATATAAAAAAACTGTGAGAAAATATATTTGGTTTCTTGTACCTGAGGAAAGGACAGATAAAGGGCCTTTTTTTCATGTGCCTTCCACTTTGAAAAAACAATATTGTGTCTTGCAACTATAAAAACCCCTCTTTTCATTGTTGTCATGTGCCTTTAAGTTAATAGTGAGAAAGCAAAATATTTCTTATATAGGTTACAATAAAGTTGAGTCAATCCACTTTATGAATGTTAGATAGACCGAAATACACACTAAAGTGAAATAAGACATCAAACACATAAAATAAACTAAAGTCCATTTGACTTTATTAGTGCCTAAATCTAGTACCTAATTGACCATTATTGAATAGTGAACTAATATTTACTTTAATACCCTCCCTTAATGGTCAACCTACTAACTGCACCAAGCTTATATCAGAATTTTACATATTTTTCAGGACCCAAACCCTTGGTGAGAATGTCTGCAGTTTGATTCTTTATAGGACAATACTACAATTTGATAGACCCATCTTCTGCAAGCTATGTGATGAAGTGGTAATATACCTCAACATGTTTGGTATGCTCGTGAAAGACCAGATGCTTGGCAAGTTTCATCAAGCCTTGGTTCTCACATCACAGGGGTCTTGGCTATGTTTGTTGCATTTCAATGCATCTGCTTGAGCCAAACTGCCTAGCATGCTTCTTTCTCTACTCGATATTTTTCTTTTTTTGACAAAAGGGCTCCCGGCTTGTGCATGCTGCTTCTTGCTGGTCCATGTGACTGCACCTATGCCAAGGCTAACAACATATCCAGAAGTGAATTTTCTATTATGAAGAGAACCTTCCCAATCTGAATCTGTATACCCACACAGGCTAGGGTCTTTGCTTCTGTTGTAGAAAATGACAAAGTCAAGTGTCCCTTTCACATATCTCCGCATTCACCTTGTTGTTTTCTAGTGCTCTATCTTTGGGATTATCATGAATCTGGAAATGAAGCTCACAGTGAAGTTCAAATTAGGTCTAGGGACTCTAAGATATATCAAGTTACCAACTAGTTTCCTGTACATTGACTCATTGACTACCTTAGAGTCAATTTTGGTTGAAAGTTTCAAACCCTTTCTCCATAGGTGTAGACGAGACTTTGCAATCTATCATTCTAAACTTGTCCAACAAACTCCCTGGCATATTTTTTTTGTGAGACAAAAATGTTGTTACCTATTTTCTAAACTTCTACAACCAGACAGCAGTGTGGGAGGCCTAGATCTATCAAGTCAAAAAAAATTCTCATATTGGATTTGATGTGTTATTGAACTTGCCTCACTACGTATGATAATGATATCATCTACATGTATGAACAGAAAGATGATAACATTACCAACTCTTTTCACATACATGTTGGAATCTGAAGCACTCCACTAGAACCCATGTTCATCCAAACACCTATCAATCTTGATATACCATGCCCTAGGTGCGTATTTCAAACCATACAGAGCCTTCTTCAGTCTGCAGACTAGATGCTCCTTCCCTGAAACCTGAAAACAGTATGGTTGATACATGTAGACTTCTTCCCGCAAATCTCCATTAAGAAAGGCACTTTTCACATCCATACAATGGGCCTTCCAGCCAAATTGTGCTAACATGACTAGAACAAGTTGGATGGTGCTCATATTTGTTGTAGGAGCAAAGGTATCCTCATATTCAATGCCCTATTGCTAAGAACACCCTTATGCAACCAACCATACTTTGTACTTGTCAAATGTACCATTTTCCTTGTACTTGATATTGTACATCCCTTTGCAGCCAATAGGTTTCTTCCCTAATGGAAGTGATGTGAGACCACAAGTCTATTTTTTCATCAAACTCTCATATTTGACTACCATGGCTCTTTCCCAATTCCGTCTCCCTTGTGCTTCCTCAAACATCTTGACTCATAGATTTCCTTAATATTGACCATGAGAGAAAAGTTGACTATGTTCTCTGATTTCTCTTTCCACTAAATAATCATCCCTTGATCATTTTCCTTACTCAAACATATCTAATGGTGTTGTGCCATTACTTAGGTCTCTTCTTGTGATCTTCCTCATCCAAGTCAGTATTGTCACCATGACCTGGACCACCTATATCTAGATCATAAATTACTAGTCTAGGAGACTCATCATGCTCAAAATTTTCCACCCCCCTTCAAGTGCAGGTACCTAAAGCTTGACACTTGAATCATCAACCCCTTCCATCTTCTAAGTAATTCAAAACTTAGGAAAAGTTTGGAAAGGTCCAACCTCCCATCAACAACAACTTCACTATTGAAGCTTACCCTATCAGTGTCAATATCAATCAACCTATAAACCTTATACTGTTTTTGTACCCTATAATCATTAGCTTTGCTCTTTGGATCTAATTTGGTTATCTTCTTAGCTAGAATCCAAGTGTAGGAAATAGAACAAAAAACTTTAAGATGACTTACTTGGACTTTCTTCCAAACCATGGTTCTTTGTGACCTTCTACTTCATTGCCATCATGGGAGATCTATTCAATAGGTATACTATTGTGAACATTGCCTCAACTCAAAACCTATTTGGAATAGACTTCCTCTGCAACTTAAACCTAGCCATCTTTGTGATAGTACAGTTTTGGATCTCAACCAATACATTTTGTTGTGGAGTGTAAGGTGTAGTATATTGTATTTGGATCCCATGTTTAGCACAAAATTTATTGAAATATTTTAAGTAGAATTCCCCACCAGTATCATATCTAAGAGAGGCAATATGAAAACCTAACTATTTCTCTATTAATGCTTTGAACTTTTGAAATTCATTAAACACATCATATTTTAATTATAGAAAATATACCCACATTTTTCTACTGAAATAATCAACAAACGGAAGGAAGTACCTAGCACCAGTGGTTGATGTCATGTTCATTGGTCCACATATGTCTGAAAGTACCAACTGAAGGACCCTCTATGCTCTCCAAGCTTGTCCTTCATAAAATGGTATTCAATGTAGCTTCCCTTCTTGACAATCTCTGAAAAACTATGTGGATCTTCTACGAATGTTTGAAAGTCCATCTACTAGTTTCTCTCATGCCAACTGAGAGAGATAGGTCAAGTTGAGGTGCCCATACCTATGATGCCATAGGGGTGCTAGAGTTTGCAATAAAAATTACCTTTAACTTACAATTTCTAATAAGATCAATATTCAAAAATCTTAAGACAGTGAAAGCTAAGAGATTCATCTAAAATGGATCATTATAATATTGGACATAGAAACCACTCATCATTGCATAGTTTCCCAAAAGGTCAAAGAACCACAACTATATGTTGAATCTACCACTTAATTTGAGGTTCAAATCCTAAGCCATCAAATTCTCAAGTGCAAAGGTGAAATAAGAAAGGTACGAGTCACTATAGGAGATCAATGTTTCTTTTAAAATTTCTTCTTCCTTCAACTAGAGGGAATGATGAGATCCTAGGAGTTTAAAATTTAGTGTTTTCAAACCTTGGGAACATATGACATGAATCATATGAAATTTTTATTTCCATTAAGCATGAGGGTAGAATGATTAACTTAAATGGTCTTTAACACAATCCCTCTAGATTTGTCTCTTCAAATGTGAGGGCACCCACTCTCATAAAGGACATGTTGGGAGTTTAAACTTTAGTGTTTTCAAACCTTGGGCACATATGACATGAATTATATGAAATGTTTATTTCCATTAAGAATGAGGGTAGAATGATGAACTTAAATTGTCTTTAACACAATCCCTCTAGATTTGTCTCTTCAAATGTGAGGGCACCCACTCTCATGTTCGCATTTACTGATATTAGCCTTTAGGAAAAGATAAGAAAATATAAATTGGACTAATGTATCAATCCATGTGAACATGATACCCATTCACTCTCTGACACACTCAATGTGAAAACTTTGTCTCCTAAAGGACATGATTTGGGCAGTGTATCAGTTGCCTCAAATACTTAGGTTCGAGTCAATTCTTCATGCAACATGATACTAAGATGTTGCTAAGTTGTCTCCTACTAATATGCTAAACTAGTCAACATCAGTTCAACAATTCTAGATGACTCTCATGGTGTTGCAAAGTTGGCATACTTTCTTAGTCCCACAATGCTGAAAAACTTTCCTCAACTCTTAATCCTAAAGAAGCCCAATAATGGGTGAACATGGATAGGCCAGTTGGAATTTTCTCACATGCCTTCCATCTCACTTAGACACTTATTTTGGGAACTCTTATACATTTACTATGTCAGTTTTCTAAGGCCTAAGATGGGAAAAATAAATAACAAGTGTGTGCAAGTAGCAACACACTTGACTAGATTGAACTCGGCCTAGTCTTATGGTGGATGTACATTTTAAGGGCTTCTTTCCTAATTCAAAATCGCTGAAGATATATAAACTAACTATTTCATTTGTCCTACAATTCCAATAGTGCACATGGCAAGATTCTATGTAAATCTCTTTTGTTGCATATGGTAGGCCTCTGAATAGACTAAGCTTGTACTAGCATAATGCAAACATGACCTGCAAGTCACCATTGTGTTTTGGTTTCTGAAGGCTGCTACATTATTGAATGATTAGTGAAGTATCAACCAGTAAATAAGTTTCAAGATTTGGAGAAGTCACAATATATATTATAATTTTGTCTTGCAGATTGGCCTCTTGACCAATTTTTTCTAGAAATGCCTCTTATGAAAAAATAATTTCTTTCCTAACAAGTTATGACCCTCTTGAAAATACCAGGTTCACTAGAAAATTTGAAGCAAATATATAATGCACGCATCATGCTACCACTACAAGCCATTGCAGAAAATAGAAACCAAGGTGAAAAAGCGTCTACAACTACATTGTAGACGTGTTACAGTGACAATACTTTCTTGAATGTCTATTCTCCAACATCCATAGCATTACCACAAATAATCATAGTTTGTATTTAACTCCAAATAATATACATTCCAGTAAGACGCTGTCAATCATGGTTTTACCTTGTGGCAATGATTTTCCTTATGCCCTGCTCTCATTTTCAGTCAAAAACTAGATTTCCTATTCCTATTGTAATATGACCAACTATCAAACAAATATCTCACTGTAATTCTAGATAAAATGAGCAGTGTACCCAAATATTAAAGAAACTGAAAATGATATTACAGGGTAAGCAACTAAATAGGTAGTACGCATGATATGCTATTCCATAATTCACTACCTTTCCCATTTATAAAATAGTTTCTACAACAATTCCGCTACATATTAGTTCTCTATGTTGCTATTTATTGAGATTTTGGCTCACACGGGGATTACAATCAGCCTTTCCACAGGAGATACATATGGCTTATGCAATTGGCATACCATTGTTGTCACTGTAACTAACATTTCCTGATAAGAAGTTATAGTTGAAACATTGCATTTACTTGTTTTGGCTTCCTAATTGTTATGTATGGCATATATAATACTAGCTGTCCATTGGGATTCATATGTGACCAAATGAAAAAGGCTTCAATTGTTGCTAAATGAAAAAATGTGACAGGCTAGGATTGGAGGGATTTTGTGCAAATTATAATGAAAAATAAAAAAGTGAAGGCGTGCACCTCCAGTGCAGTGATAACAGGGTTTCCTATTTATAATCTTCTAGAGTTATTATTATTTTATTTGTTCGTTTCTTTCTGACTGTTTTTCCCCGGTCAAGGTGTTTCTCAAGTTTTCCAGCTCTGAATGCTAACGACGCTGCTTGATGTCTTGCAGTGGAAACACCTCACATCTTAGCATAGGTCCAAGATCTAGTTCTGGTACAATAACACAAATTGTGGAAGATTTGGTAAGTGCCTGCTACTGAAAGCCTTGCCACTGTGACCCAAGTGATATTTGGCCACAACTAGAAGGTTAGTGCATTGGGAAAAAGAGAATGTTGTGTGCGTTGATGTTGCACACAGGGCATCTTTTTGCAAGCCCTTTTTCCCATCACGTGCAAGAGCAGTTTGCATCTGAAAGATGCACATAGCATTCTCTTTGCCCAATAAAATAACCTTCTAGTGTTGCATGAGCTTCTAGCCTCTTTAGACTATGGAACTGTCCAGAACTTTGTCACTCTTGGTTCATAGTTATCCTGTGAGTTTAGTTTGATTGCAAGACTTTTTCCTTCACATTCCTTCTCAATGTTTCTGCCATAACCTCAGAGCTAGTCGGGTTTGGGGTTGTTCCCTAGATATCTCTTGGGGTCTAGACCAACCTCCTGATCTATTAGTAGCATTTCTATCCCTCCAGCAAGTATATCACTTATCACAAGGAATTTTTGTTTCTCCAAAATGTCGTTACTCTCGCAAAAGGGTGCATTCTAATTTAAGATTCTTTCTCCCACAACTCAACATGTTGTGTGCAATGTGGTGCCGGTTGGGTGATTTTGATGGCTTCTACAAACTAGTTATTAGACAATGTTTCTAATCTCTTAGGAAGGAGATACTTAGCGGTGGTTGCCTCTCTGATAATTGCTTGTATTGATTGTTCATTAGTATATTGAAAAATTCATCGTCGGGGATTAATTTTTCAATTTTATCAAGTGTCTCTTTTATCATATTCAACACAAGATGGACTTTGCATGCACTGAGTTCATTGGAGCAAGGCTTTATGGCTTGCCTTGAATATTGAAAGAAAGTTACAGAAGCAATCCCTAAATATGGAGCATCATTGACAACGATTGAAGCTCCACTCAGTGGACGTTTTCTAATCCCTCTTCTTATGCTCCTTCCCCTTGTCATCTTCATTTGTTTACAAGGCATGAAAAAGATACTCATAAGTCTAAGTTTTAGCCCAAAAGCAATTGTAATGATAGTGGAAATGTTACGAGAATATTGTTATTATCACTAATGGTCTGCCCATTCTAATGAAGGATGTCTTAAGCAAAGAGTTCTCAACACATATTTCAGTGGCTGAGAAAAAGGAAGGAGAAGGTTAAAATGATTATAGTCAACAATCCCAGTTACATAAGTGGTTGTTGTGGACTTCCCAATCCATGGTGGGAATGCCTCTGCTACTAAGTACGGTAATTCTAACAATTCAAAAAAAATGGAAAAACAATTCTAAGCCCACAATTAGTCTTAATCATCACTTACTACTTCACTTTAGACAATGATGCTTTGTTTGTGCAAAATTGTTGCATTATAGTTAATGCTAGTGATAAAAATCTTATTTCACAAGATCATGTGAATTTTCTTAACTTTCCTTCAAAATGTTAACCTTGGTCTAAAATTTTAGGGTTGGATGAAGGATAAGGAACCAATGCAAGTTATGAAGGTCCGTCAATTCACTTTTGCTATTGACCACTCTTTGATAGTATTAAGTATGATGGCACTCTTGTTGACTGCTGTGGTCTTATTCCTTGGAAGGTTTTATCAACACGATTGCCATGCAAGCTATTATACATTGTCTTGAAACTTCCCTATTTTTGCAGAGAAGTTAGCGTCATGCTAGTGATTAATTTGAAACTGTATTTTAGTGGAAAAATTCATTGTTTTTTGGTGGAATAGTTCATAATTTATTCTGATATTTTTTTGCAAGTGTACTAGTCACGATGATAAATGTGTGGTTTACTTCAGAGGGTTCTCAGTTCTTTCTAGATACGCTTTTCATCATTTGCTTTGAATACTTCTCTAGTGCTTTACCTTCATATTTTATCCCCTGCACAATTGCTCCTGAGGTCCATGTTGTTATGTTTATTGGTTGTTTCTGTGGAAATTTTTTCCTGAGGTTCTGCAAGGTAAATCCAAATGCAAAAAATACTATTTTACATATTGATATTTGTTCAAGACATTCTTGTGTGATACTTGAATTTCATAAATCTAGATTTCTATTTCGTTATCTATATCAATATATAAGAACATGCCCATGGATTGTTCATATTTCTCAAACTGTGGAGTTGTTCCTTTCCTGTTGCATGTTATTTTATATTGTTATGTTGTGATTCAAATTTCTAGTTGTGCTTTCCAGTTATTCTCCTACGTAGTACATGCTTTTTTAGATTATATAAAAAGTTATTCTTATTGTCTTTTTATTATGTATATTGAACATATTATTTCTAGCAACTTTTGATCTGCCTAGATTTTCTATTCCTTTGGTGTATCTTTGCACCTTTAGGGGCAATTGCTAGTTTAAAGTCTAATTCTTTAAAGGGTGCTAGCTCAATGGAAGAGCACCCGCTTTACAAGCAGGAGGTTGGTGGTTCGATTCCATCGTGCCCTGATATTCATATATAGGGAATGACGAAGATCAGTTTTTGGTGACGGATGCTCTTTTGACTATCACCAATGAGCTTATGGTGACATTTTTCGACTCTCACCAAAATATGAAATGGTGACAGTCAACGAACGCCACCATATATACGCATCAATAGTGACGACCATTAAAGGTCCGTCACCATAAATCGTTGTTGTTGATATGAAATGGTGAGGGTCACTGTTTGTCATTATAGTCATTATTCGTGATGGACCTTGATGTCACCAATGAGTTTATGGTGACGGTCAATGAACGTCACCATATATATGCACCAATAGTGACGGCCATGAAAGGTCTATCACAAAAAATCATCGTTGTTCATATGAAATGGTGACGGTCACTATCCATCATTATAATCAATATTCGTGATGGACCTTGAATGTCACCACAACACATACTTTCGGTGACGACACCTTTGGTGACGTTCAGTTTTTTGGTGACGGAGGCTATTTTCCATCACC